>OY744608.1:2892189-2952189 GCA_963556255.1 Allolobophora icterica | reverse complement strand
CGTTGACGTCTACAGAAATTATTTTGGCTTATTACAGCTCTTCAATTAGTTTAAACAGTAATCACCGTTCCTGCGCAATCATGACAATATTATTAGTTATTCGCGCGACTGTTGATACTTATAAGGCGAATGTCTCGTATAAAAGAGGTGTGTAATTTGTCAACAGTTCTGACCGCTCGTAGGGCATAACATCAACGCTCACAAATAAATGGTGTTCAAAGGGAACGTTGTCTTGAGGTATATTGCGACATGTCATCGTGCCTCGAAAATTATCATAACAAATGTAAGTAAGTAAATAAGTTGTTTTATTGTACAAATTGCACAACCGCGCTTTATATAAGGATATGAATATTCTTTATTAAACCAATAGACACTGTTTACCGACGCTGTGTCATAACAGAGATTAGTTCCGAGCTCCTCCTTTGCGCAGGCTTGGCACTGGCGCTACCATATACCAGAGTACCGATAGTGGCGCGGTTCTTCATTATATAGTGCAAAATCTTTCGTTAGCTGTTGTTTAACGAGGCTCTGTCGTAACAAAGGTGATCTGAATTGCCCTCCTCTATCCAGGCTTGAGACTGGCACTACCAGAGTACGGGCAGTAGCGGAGTTATGAAATGCAATGGTGTTAGAAGAAACTAGCAACTATATGAAGCTGCAGTGATATTATAGCTATAGAGCACAGCATTTTAAAGGTGTCTAACAAGACATCCATACAGCCTTATATTTTCTTTAGCTAGTTTCATGACAGAGAATGCAATTGTAGCTGCAGTCGTAATAGTTGAAAGTAGTGGAAGTAGTAGTAGTTGTTGTTTACGTATCACCATCATCATCATCATCATCATCATCATCATCATCATCATCATCATCATCATCATCATCATCATCATCATCATCAACAACAACAACAACAACAACAACAACAACAGGATAATCATCATAATCTTTATAATCATTAATAAGTAACTTTTATAGCTCCGATGTTATTACTTTTGATGAAAATTCTGGTCTGTGCATAGCATTATTTCAAAATTCTGTGCCCGCAGACAATTTAGATGGAGTCTAACCATACTATGCGGTTAATAAAATTAGGCGGTTAATAAGTTAAGCAGAATAACAGCTGTATTATCTCAAAGTAATTTATTTCGACGTCATCCACTTTTTTGCCGTTAGACTATGAATCCATCCATCCAGTCAATTGGTTTGAACTTAGACACCTTTAAAAATTATATTGTCAAACGCTATTATGTCTAATGCCCATCCAAACGGTATCTTTGACGAAATAATTATAATTTTAATCGTGAGTCGACGTCAACGACCTTGGTAGCCCCAACATGTCGTTAAACACTAGAAACTGTAACTACCGTAATTATGATTGTTAGACGTTTTAGAAATTAAGAGATTACAAATGCGATTACAGTTATCCGGGCGGTAGCATAAAATGGGCTCACAGGGCTGGCCACGCGGGGTTCTGAATCTTGTAATAGAAGTCACGTACAGAGCTAGTAACTGGGTGGTGGTGGTGGTGGTGGTGGTGGTGGTGGTGGTGGTGGTGGTGGTGGTGGTGGTGGTGGTGGTGGTGGTGGTGGTGGTGGTGGTGGTGGTGGTGGTGGTGGTGGTGGTGGTGGTGGTGGTGGTGGTGGTGGTGGTGGTGGTGGTGGTGGTGGTGGTGGTGGTGGTGGTGGTGGTGGTGGTGGTGGTGGTGGTGGTGGTGGTGGTGGTGGTGGTGGTGGTGGTGGTGGTGGTGGTGGTGGTGGTGGTGGTGGTGGTGGTGGTGGTGGTGGTGGTGGTGGTGGTGGTGGTGGTGGTGGTGGTGGTGGTGGTGGTGGTGGTGGTGGTGGTCCCCTTCCAGATTATCTACCCGGGAGTGCTCCAAGCCCAAACCCGGTCAAACAGAACAGTCTTAAGGCCAGTATTTTAAAGTTCTCTCTTCGTTGAGAATGTTCCTTTGTTCATCATCCAGATGGCAATGTCTTTATGTTGCTGTCGTGTTTTACTTGGATAATGATTACTTTGGATTATGTATACATGTGATAATTCTGTATCAATTTTGCCTATAGTTTCGACCACGAAGAGCCGTAGTAGCAAAGAGCGTGGCCCCCTCCGAACATGCGTCCGGGCCCCTTACAATGCGGAAACTAGAATGCGGTAATATACAATATACAGGGTTCATATTATGTATTCATAGGCCTATACGCCCTACAGTGTAGGCCTACATGTATTCCATTTCCGGCGTTCACGGTTATTTATGCGACTTTTAGGGGCCCCCTTCCAGGAGGTGGCCCCCTCCGACCGGAGGGCGGTCGCTACGCCTCTGCGACCACGCATTACAAAGAACGCGTCCCATACTGAGTCTATAGTAATTTGAACCTCTTGTTTCCTTGGTGGGTCCATATATTTTATGTCTGTAGAAACAAAAGGTCTTCATAAAATTTTCATATAGACTCATTGTCATATTCATACTGCCATTTATTAATTACCGGTATATAATCTTTTTTGAGGATTATATTATTTCATTTAGCCTAATTACAAATGGTTTGTTGAGGTAATTTCTGATACCTCCCGGCTTCGTTTTGTCAATAAGCTGCTTAACCCGCTAGACTATAGTGATAAAACGAAAGCTACAAAATAGTTATATCGGGTCAAGAGGAACCGATATAAAGGTGTTCAGAGAGAGCCGTAGGTTTGAGTGCGCTACGCCATTTCTCATGCGTTTTCCAATTCCCAGGGCTGTAGTCGAGGGTATACGCGGGTATACAGCGTATACTGACCTCTAGTGAAATTTGAGATCGTATACTCAGCGCTCTAGACGAGGGTATACGCGGGTATACAGCGTATAGGCCTACTTACCTCTGTAGAGACCTGAGTAATGAAATTTGGAGGAAAAAGAGAGGTTTTGGCAGGTTTTTAGAGGTTTTTAGGGCGAATGACTAAAAAAAAGTCATCAACTTTTTCAGAGACGAAATCGTAAAAAGTCAGAAAATTTTAAGGAATTTATGAAAAGTCTGAAATTTTTTCTTAGACGAATTCCTGAAAAAAGGTCTTCAAATTTTTTACGCCGCTGGTCACCGGTAGCGTATATAATATATACAACTGTACCGTATTTGATATTCAGGGTTCAGACGCGCACACGACCATACAACGGAACATCGATGGTTCTGAGCAAATGTGATTTGTGAGTGAAGGAATTGCTCATTATATAATGCTCAAGGTCCCTACACAGTTATTGTCTCGGGTTACAGGCAGGAACCCGTTTTCTCCGCATTGGGCCTATACAGGGCGAGCGCTCTACATAACCAATCGGCCACCGTTTGCATTAACCAGCGTTCTACCAGCGTTGAACGACATCTTATAGCAGCAAAGTTCCAAGTCTCGATTTAAACATTGTTTAGAATAGAAACTGCGTTAAATATTGGATCTTTTATTTGTTAAAAATACCCACTTTGGGTATTTAGCTCCCAAAACTGATTTTAAAAATAATGAGTCATGCTGACCAAACTGGTCTTATAAAGGCCTATAGGGGCCTAATTATTGTCGAGCTTTAATTGGTCTATTAGGAGTTAGGGCCTAGGCTATACAAGCTAGGAGGCTTACGGAATGATCTTATGGATATTGATCTGACTTTGTTTAGATACTCCATCAGTTGATATTACTAGTGTATTAGACAAAATTGTTTAAACTAATTTAGACACCGGCGCGAAAGAATTTATAAGTTACAAAAACCTACAATTACATGTTCTATTTATTCGCTACGCGGCGCTTCTAAAGACGACGATCTCCCTAGTATCTTTTGTGTTTTCGAGAAATTTCGGCGATTTAATTTACATTATATTTACATTATGTTCACCATTTGCTTGTTGTATTGATGCATGACTTGAAGATGACGCAAAGACCACAGTGAAAACTTTTTCATAAATTATGAGAAATAAAAACCTATTAACATTTCCGTGCGCGAAAAGAAGCAGGTTTCTGTTTAAACTAATTTGAAGGAAAATGTCTTTTATTCCAACGAGACTTCTAAAATGTGAAACATACAGATAAATTGTATGCACATCATTATCACTGTTTTGTCCATGAAGTAATTATTTTTAAACGTATTTTGTAGAAGAGCAGCGCTATATGAAGTTGATATGTCTGCTGGTGAAGCAGCACCTTCAATATTATCATACAACAATAACTACGTGGTCTTTTCTGGTTGCACGCGATCGGAAATGTTTCAATATAACTCAAGATTTAACTAGACTGCAATTTTTTTAATATTGGGAAGTTTACTATAAAATCGCTTCCAGTTTTGTTGGTAATTTATTCTTTTATGGCAAAATGCTTCCTACGAAACTGGACCGATTACCGGCTTGAAAGTTATGTAGCGCAGTACGTAGTTTGTTTTCTAGGAACTAACGTTCTAGATATTATGAATGAGTTGTAGGTTAATATTTGTCTTAAAATATTGGTAGTGTTCGGTGGAAAATTGTAGACACTGGCAATGCGGCAATAATTTGGGACGGTAAAATGATAAATTACCGACACCGGCGTTGAAACTCGAATTTTTACAACAGAATTTTATGTGAGCTGCGAAAGTTTTGTTTGCACTAGTTCAACTACCATATGAGCAGATACAGTTTGAGCGTGGATTTGTTTAGAAAAATAAAGAGGCTGATTATAAATCCTAAGTACACGGTCAAAAGTCTATACATTTCTAATTGAGTTAGGTATATGAAAACAACTTGACCAACCTCCCTTATGACAATGTAAATCATGAACCAACCTGAGCAAAATTTGATGTTCATACTTCCGGCGGACAGTCCTAATTGCTTTTGCTTTGTTATATTTCATCAGCTTCATGGAATTTATTATCGTTATTGGTTTTTTTTATATTCTAGTTTGTAACAGAATTCAAATGATTTACGGTCAAGCTCTCCTGGTGTCACTATTCCTAGCACTGCTTTCTGGTCTGACGACATCTCGTTCAGAGGTCGCCGATAAATGTGACACATGTCGTGAACTTGTCAAGAAGTTTAAGGAGGTAACAGAGAGAAGAATGTCAACTTTTAGGGGATTGTGTAAGCATCAGAGGCTCTTTGGAGATGCTTTTTGTAATGTGTGTAATGTAATGTAACTCTGGACAATTTTTCAGCACTTCGGAATAGATGCATAACCCTGGTTTGCTGCTTAATTACCATTACTATAGAGAGATTCTTCTATCTTGCTCTTTCCCATCAAAAGTTCTCCAAATGATCCATATACCACACTGTACCTTGCTCTTGAACGATCTTCCTCCTGAATTCTGGAAATTCTCAGTTCCTCCACCATTAACTCCATTCGTTCATCATGTTTCTTCTAAACAAGTTGTTTATCAGAGTTCAGTTGAACTGAGATTTCTGTGAGCAATTGTGAGTGAAGGACTTGCTCAGGATCTCCACACAATAACTGCTACAGGAGAAGAGGCTTGACCGTGTGCTCTCCTTGTTACAGGCCGAGTACTTCAACATTTCGGCTACCATACACCAGTAATTATTGCAGTAGTGACTTTATCACAATGCAGTGTTAGAATGTGACTGTACACATCATATAATTGTAAATAGTAACTTCTATTGAGCCGATGTCTAATGCACAAAACATCAACTGATGGCACACCAAAACCAAGCCATGATCAGGTCAACATCCAGAAGGTCGTCTGTAAGACAGAGAAGCAGCCTACGATGAGGTAAGTTTTAAGTTGAGTACAAAATGACACAAGCAACTGAGCAGAATGAGGGAGAGAGTTCGAAAACGTTGGTCTGGGTATAGTTTTCAGTTTGGGAGACTTTCTGAGGTTTTTTGAAGAGGCACTATATAAATTCAGAAGATACAATTAAGCATTTAGTTTTTAATTGTGAAAAATGAAATTTTCTTTCTGCAGGGCTTGATCAAGACGGCGAAATCAAACTTCGGTGGTGGCAACACGCACTGGGAAGAGAAGAACCTCGGAAGTTACGCCTTCAGGTAATCAACACAATCTGTTTGTCTTGACGAACTGATCCGAGTTATAATTATTACACATTTATTAAACGCCACTATCTAATGACCAAACGTGGAAGGGGAGTTAACCTACACAGGTGCAGGGTTTGTAATATCCGATTATTACCGGAAGAATATATGTGTTAAAGTACAGTACGCCATTTAGGTATTTAATTTCTTTACTATTTATTTATCTGTCTGTTTATTTCTTTCTTAGTGGTTGCCTGATAGTGTAGTGGTTAGCGTGCTGGACTGTCAATCGAGAGGTTGGGGGTTCAAATCCCTGCCAAGGCAGAAATTTTGTTCGAGATATCTGCTTCACCTGTACCCCTAGCCAACTCGGCTATGACGAGTACACTGTCAATGGGAAGATGAGACGGCGAGGGAGAGGACTGGCCCCTGCCCTTATATGCTAAGGCTAAGAAAATAAAGTCGCTAACACTTCTTACCCATGGCTGCCTAAGGGGTACTGTAAAGGACTGCTCTTCTTCGTATTTTTTTTATGTCTTCTTTATCTAGTTGCACATGCCTGTTTGAACAAATTAAAAGATATGACAGAATGATTTTATGTGAACTTGAATTCTTCAAATTGTTTTGCACACACTCAAAACGAGACTTCCATCGTCCAGCATAGAAGTTTTGCTGTGGTTGGCCCATCCTCCTGGAATTAATTGCATAACAACTTTCGACATGAATTCCTCAGCCTCTCTTTGCCTTGTGGCAGTATATTAATTTGCAATTGCAATTACAATGATAGAGTGATTTGATTTTCTTTGAACAGTGAGACAAGGTTTCTGGAAATTACTGAAAATGTCTGTTCCAGCGAAGGCAAAGAAGAACGAAAGGTGAGAAGAGGCAGCTTTGAATTTTGAATTAGTCTATTGTTGAGGGCGTTTGGATTGTAACATGGAATACACTGGTTCCAGCCTTCTCCTCTGAGACGGTTACTGTGTAGGAACTTTGAGAAAGTCCTTCACTCACAATTGCTTAGCGCCATTGAGTAGTGCTTGTTCATTAGATAGTTGTGCTGAATAAATTCATAACAATAACTAACTATAGGCTTCTTTGACTGGTTTCAGATTTAAAAAATCTGTCATAATTAAGTTTTATTATTGTTTTAATTTTTTATTGTATTTTTTGTTTATGTGTGTTTATGTTATTATTATTTTTTTATTCTTTTCTATTGTAAAATATCTGTTGTCATTCAATGACTGCTTGTGATGTTTAGTGCCATCATATGTTGGAGGCGAATGAGGAACTGCTGGAGCAATGGTGGTTTAAGCATTATGCCAAGGGAATTGATACTGACCTGAGGGAGTACCTGTGTGTCAAGAAGATGGCAGGTCAGTGTTTTCTGTGTCAGGTCAAAGGGTGAAAGCCATGGTAATGCTTTGCTCCCATCTGGGTCCTTTTTGGTCTTGCTTCCAGTAGTGTTTAATCTGCCTTCTTATCTTTTGTCTGGTTTTCGTTGTCTCTGGTCTGGCCTTGTGATCAGGCCCTTAGCCAGAAATAAAGATCAGGGCGTCCAAAAGCATTCAAAGTCGTGAGTCGTGACCACCCGATGCTGTGAGCATATGAAGTCGTGACTGCCTAATGCCGCGACCGTACGAGTCCGACTGCAAAAGTCTGCAATGCCCCTACACTGAATGACTTTTGGGTTTTGATCACAATTGTAACAGTTTTGTTTTATATACAATAATACAAACAACAATCTGTTGACTTCAGATTGTAATTTTTAATTCCCTTATTTTATCATTATAGCCTAGGGAACAGACGTTACTTCTTATCAATCCAAACCCCTATAATTATTCATAAGGTCAAGGTATTTATATAGTCAAATCAGTTACCAATTACCATGAAACAACCTCGTCTAATTGGCACTTAATTACATGTATCCTAGATCATAAATAGCTGCTAAAGTGTATCTTGTGTGGGAAAAGGAACATCATTACACAGATGAAGGGGAATGGATTATACATTATAGCCTATCACATTTATTACGTCACGTCCATGCACAATTTATGGCCGTCCAAAATGATTTTCAGCCGTCCAAAGGTGGCTGGCTAAGGGCCTGCTTGTGATCTTTGGTCTAACCATTTGACCTTTTTGCTGTGACCTTTTGGTCTTTGATATGGCCTTGAGGTCTTTATTACTGTAGTTATAATCTGACATTTGTATAGCACTACTTTAAAAACTCGTCAATGTCACTCCCAACCTGCACAAGTGAAATCACTGTCAAATGATACAGTCTTCAGGCGCTTGCAAAACTGTGGAAGGGACAAACTGAGGAGCTCGAGTCCGCAGCTCTCAAGAAAGGTGATTCCAGCTGGTGGGCCCAACAGAGGCAAAGCTTCTGGACTGAGCTGTTGCAGTATGCATACGAGGGACAGTCAGAAGTCCATGGGCAGCTGACCAAAGGGTACCATGACCTTGGACCAAGGAGACTGAAATGCTGAAGTCCTTAAGCAGATGGAGCAGAGCTTGATGTGGCCTTTGGTCTTTGATGTGGCCTTTGGCTTTGATGTGGCCTTTGGTCTTTGATGTGGCCTTTGGTCTTTGATGTGGCCTTTGGTCTTTGATGTGGCCTTTGGTCTTTGATGTGGCCTTTGGTTTTGGGTCTAACCTTCTGATCTTTGCTTTGGCGTCTTGGTCTTCATGTAAGTCCTCTTCTGACTAGCGGGTCTCTTAAATTCAAATGAAATGGAAATGACCAAAATAGTAATAGTTCATAGTAATAGTTAATTTTGTAATGGCTAGTTAGTAATAATAGTTAATAATAATAGTTAATAGTAATAGTTAAAGGTTTGAATCTGTTTGTGGCTTGAACTTCCTTTACTACATTTCCGTTCCGCCTTTGTAAATCTAAAATCCTGTTTCCTTCCAGTCTGCTGCCCCAGCGGAACGTTTGGACCGCAGTGTAAGGAGTGCGTTGGCGGCAGGAAGAGACCCTGCCAAGGAAATGGTCGATGTGAGGTATCATTCGTTCATTCAAAGTGTTATGTAACGGCATTCTTGTTTTCTATTCGGAGATGATCCCAGCCTAGACGTAGCAACAGGAAACAGTTTTCAAGTGTTGGTAAAAGTCTTGTTTAAGTCTTGTCTGTGTAAGTCTTGTCTAAGCCTTATCTGTCAAAGTCTTGTCTGCATAGGCGTAATTTGTGGGGGTACGAGGGGTACCCGTACCCCCACTTTTTTGGACTGGGGGGTACCGTACCCCCCCCTTTTTGAACAATGCCAATGAATATTTTAATATTGCGCCTTCCCAGAGATCACAGTCTCAGCCTTGCTTCATGTATGTAAGAAATTGGTACCCCACTTTTAACAGACTTTGACAGACTTGTCTGTCAAAGTCTTGTGTAAGTCTTGTCTGTCTAAACCTTGTCAAAGTGTTGTCGTAGTCTTATTTTGTCTAAGTCTTGTCGAAGACTCTTCTAAGTCTTGCTCTGGTAGAGATAGATGAGCTCCTCTGATGAGTCTCTCGAGAAGAGGCACCGTGTAAATCCATGATTACAATTGCTATATGTTGCCTTTTTGTTAAATCTAGACTTTCGCCTTGTCAGTTGAGTGTCAAGCGCCCTTGATGTTGTGCGTTATTTGCCTATTTATGAGAACATTTAAGTAGAAGATCGCTTTAGAGCCATGCAGATCGTTGTAACACTGATACCTTGGATGTTGTTTTGATAATGGTGCTATAGAAGATTAGATTAGATTAGATGTTTATTTTCTGTATGGGTTCCAGGGCGATGGAACGCGCGATGGAACAGGAACATGTGTCTGCAATGTTGGATATCGTGAAGACCTTTGTGATGAGTGTATGGATGGCTTCTACGAAGAAATGAAGAATGATACACATACCATTTGTACTGGTATGTATGTTACCATCTGAAATGTTATGTTACCATCTGTAACGGTATGTTTGGGTGCTTATTGTTGTCTGATCTGATTTATATCAATTTGTTTTTGTGTTTTATTTTGACTGATCTGATCTTTGTCTGATGCTGTTGTAGCCTGCCATCCTTCTTGTAAGCTGACTTGCTCTGAAGCAGGACCTATCGGCTGTGACGAATGCAGAGACGGCTGGCAGTTGACGGATGACAAAGGATGTGTTGGTGAGACCTTACTTATCTACGCGCATGTATTAAGAGACTTTGTATAGCAACTTTAACGTTCGTTTGAATGAAACGTTGATTGCTGCTGAGCGAACAAAATTTGTAACTGTAATTGTAACTGAAACGCCACTTCAAGAAATAACTCATCAGTGGCACTCCCACCATGAAGCAGTGAAATTACTGTCGAATAATACAGACTTCAGGCGCTTGCGAAACTGTGGAAGGGACAAAATGAGGAGCTTGAGCCACAGCTCTCTAGAAAGAGGATTCTAGCTGGTGGACCCAACATTGGCAGAGCTTCTGGACCAAACTGTAGCAGTATGCATAGGAGGGACAGTCATGAGTAGGGCTGTAGTCTAAGATATATGCGGGTACTCGCCTCTAGAAACCATATACTCGCCTCACAAAATATATGTACTTATATTAAAATACTGTAGCGTATACTCACAAAATACTGTAGCGCAGGGATGGTGAACCTATGGCACGCGTGCCCAAAGTGGCACGCGTTGAAATTTTTTTGGCACGCGTAGTTCAGAGCGCCCCCAAAATTTCAAAATTAGAAATATAAAAGCCGTTTCTTTTAACACCATTCAAAAACGATCTTTGAAATAACCGTCTTTGATTCATTTTTTGTTACCTAAAACCTATATGAGAAAAATAATTGTGCAGGGGCCTACTGTGCAAAATTCTGAGGGGCACGTGACGGTATTTTCTAAAATGATTTAGCAGCATTTGGCACGCACGTTAAAAAAGGTTCGCCACCCCTGCTGTAGCGTATACTCGCCTCTAATTTATTTCGGAAAACTAACCGGTAGCATGTACTCGCCTCTTATTTTACCACTACAACCCTGGTCATGAGTCCATGTGAAGCTGACCAAAGGGTGCTACGACCCGGGACTGAGCAGACTGAAATGGTGAGGCATTCAGTTCATGTGATTGCAGACTAAAGATTACAAATTACAGAATTAAGATTTCAACTAACCGATTGCAAAT
This sequence comes from Allolobophora icterica, assembly GCA_963556255.1. Classification (NCBI taxonomy): domain Eukaryota; kingdom Metazoa; phylum Annelida; class Clitellata; order Crassiclitellata; family Lumbricidae; genus Allolobophora; species Allolobophora icterica. Next base: position 2,941,090 of record OY744608.1, on the reverse strand, counting down.
TACGAATTACAAGTCACAGATGCAGATTGTAAATGAAAGATGATTTTGTCATAGATCTCGATGAATGTGAAGATGTTTCAATGTGTGGCACGAACGAATTCTGCACGAACACCGATGGATCATACCGCTGCACTGGTGAGATACACAGATGTGTCTGATGAATGATCACTGATATACACAGACACTTCATTCTTGGCATTTAGCTTATTGAAGACAGTTGAAGAAGAGAAGAGCAGTCCCTTGAGCTAACGTCAGACTCAGCCATGGGTATGAAGTGTTAGCAACTTCATTATCTTAGCGTCACTCTTCCTTTCACACGCACTGCTACTATGCAGCAGTGCGCTTTCTCTGCAGTTGGACCCACAATTTAGAATGGACTTCCTCCTGAGTTGTGGTCCTCTTCCTCGAGACATGTCCACCGCTTTCCTCGCTGCTCTAAAGACTCTTTTGCCGGGGTTTGACTGGGAGCGCCTCTGAATAGTTGCCCTGAAGGGGCGCTATATAAATGCTTAATTGATTGATTGATTGAATTTGATTATTTGTAGATAATATTTAAAATTTCTTCAAAGCATTTTGAATATTTGTAGGTCATATTTCACATGATTTGAAGTGAGTTTGAATATGTGTTGGTCATATTTCAAATAAATTTAAAATCATTTCAAAATTTATAAGCCATTTTCAAATGATTTTTTTCCTGTTGTACCACAAGGCGTGTGAATGGTTGATTATTAGTGTTTAATAAACGTACATGCGTCAAATATGACCTCCAAAAATTCAAAATAACTTTGATGTCATTTTAAATATTATTCTGTCGTATTCTTCCTCATAGCCTGTCATGTTGCCTGTTCCAAATGTACGGGTCCGTCGGCCAAAGACTGCACAGATTGCTCTCCAAAGTATTTCCGGAGTGGAACTGGCTGTCTTCGTAAGTAACAAGCAGCTTCACGTGTCTACGCATGACAGCATAACTGTGTTGTATAAAATGTTTTAGTTGTCAAAAGAGAGCTGGAGGGAATCAAAAAGTTTACAAGCTGCCACAGTACATGAACGAAGGTCCAGGCCTAATACAATATATAATACAATACAACTGTATTTGATATTGCCTTCCTTCTGAAACTCAGAAGTGCACACGACTATTCAACAAAGCATTGATGGTGCAGAACAAGTGTGAGTGAGGGACTTGCTGTAGGTCCCTACACAGTAGCTGCCTCGGGCAAGGCTTGAACCTGTACTCTCCGCATTGCAGGCCAAGCACTGTAACCAATCGGCCACACATGTTGTGACTTGTGATACCTATATGTTGCACAGAAAACAACTGAACTGTTGTCAAGACCTGGCTCCCCAACATATTTATAGTTACTTGGCTGAGTTGGTTAGAAAACGAGTCGGGGGGGGTTGAACCCTCTGACAACTAAAACACCGGTTATATGTATTTCTTTGTGAATGTATGTATGTTTAAATGTATAATTAATAGGAAATTAGGTTAGTGAAAAATTTAAGTAGCAGCTTAACGAATCCTCGTCTCTCTAGCATTCTATATGCCTTTTTTCTATGCTTTTTATATCGGACTCCTGTATCGGACTCCTGTAAAATATCAACTTTGTTCTTTTTAGTTCTCGGAGTTTGCTTTTTAATGTGCGTACAAATTTAAGATTTTTACTTTGTGGATGATTTTTACTTTGTGGGGTCCGCAAAGGTTCACCAGTCACTCTGGTACAGAGTAAAGCAGGGAGGCGACCTGACCGACGACTCTGATGAGCGTAGACTCGGATCCGACCTGGGCTGGTGAACCAAAGTCCTCCGTGCCCACCTTCTCGTGGTGCGGACCGTTAGTACCCTTCCTAGGAAGTACTCTTCCTAGGAGGGGGAACGAACGGGCACGGCAGGCAAAACCAGGGGAAGGCAATGGCAAACCACCCCTGTTAATCATGCCAAGAAAATCGTCATGCCACACACCAAACCACGCCGATGGTCGCGGATGGAGGGACTCCCAGGCCGGAGCGCTGAGGTGGGACTCCCAGGCCAAAGCGCGACTCAAGGGCTACTGGGAGAAGTAGCAAGACGGCAACGGAGACTGTGTGGCATGACGATCGCTAGGGCTCCTAGAGCCGACGGCACAAAGAGACAAAGAGGATGGTAATAACTTTTGCTAAGATTTACAGAATACTTCTATACTAATCAATCATCAGCTTGGAATGAATTATTGAAATCGCTTTGTAAATGTTATCCCTCTTTAAGCGTGTCACGTCTCGTGTGCGAGTTCATGTGCTGACGAAACGCCTGCAACGTGTGACAAGTGTGCTGATGGTTGGAAACTTTCAGAGGCAGGTGCCTGTCAAGGTATGTTATTAATTCCTCTAGATGCTTTTGAGTTATGATTCAGTAATCAGAAATTTCGATTGAATTGGAACCTCTGTTGAACACTACAGCACAACAATGGATGTTGCAAGTTCATCCAAAACAACTTACATCTTGGAGTTCATGCCTTAAGATCTCCGCAATGGTCCGCAATATGGATAACATTGTAATAGTAATTGCAAATTTACATAGCGCTACTTCAAGAGAGAATTGCTCCCAGCCTAACACAATTCTTTAAAATTGCTTATCTCACTTTAGGGGCCATCCATATATTACGTACGCAAAAATCCTGGAAAATTGTACCCCTCCCTGTACGCACGCGTACTTTCTTCCACCCCCACCTGCGTACGTACTCTTGATGCACCCCCCCCAAGACCAGCTACAGCATGTGTCACTACCACAGGTCCAGGCAACGACTGTCTGCACTTTAGGCCAGATTGAAGGATGACTAATCCATGGACTCACTGCTGAGTTGTGTGATAGTTTAATAATAGCGTTCAGAGGTAAGGTGGCATACAAGTGTAGTACCGGATAGCTGGACAGACTTAACTCTAGCTCACTTGAAGGCCAATCAATTTGAAGGCTCCTATTGGCCATTCCAGAATGCCACTCCATGAGCTTTTTCCAAATCATGATGGATCGTTTATACGTAGGAGACAAAGAAATAATATTTAGTAATAGTGATCAACTGATAATAGTCGTTTAGTTGTGCTATTTTGACAATTTCGTCCTAATTGCTTTTTCTTCAGATATCGATGAATGTGTGAGTGGTGAAGGCAAATGTGAATCTGATGAATACTGTGTCAATGCGATTGGATCCTACAAATGCTCAAGTAAGTGTGAAGGAAACAAAGATGGAGAAACTCAGGATTGCAAATACTTAACGTTTATTATCACATACTTATGTTTCCGCGGCATTAGATAGTGTATTGATTAGCATGCTGGACTGTCAATCGAGAGGTCGGGGCTTCAAATCCCTACTAGGGCAGAAATTTGGTTTGAGATTTTTGATTCGCCTGCACCTTTAGCCAACTCGGGTATAATGAGTACACTGGCTGCCCATGGACTCCTGGCTGTCACACTGTCGGTGGGAAGATAAGACCCCCTCATATGCCGAGGCTAAGAAAATGAAGTTGTTAACACTTCATACCCATGGATGGCTCAGGGTTAGCTTAATGGACTGCTCTGCTTCTGCAGTCAATTAGTCAATGTATATCGATGATTGTTGTAGCATGTCATCCGTCCTGTCTGACCTGCGTTGGTCCAGGTGTTGATGGATGCACCAAGTGCAAACCTGGCTACCTGCGAAACGAACTCAACCAATGCATTGGTAAGATATTTGATGAAGAAACACCTCTGACAAAATAATTATTAATCATTAATTAGCAGCTTCTGTAACTCAGGTGTCTAACACACAAGGCATCAATCAATGGTACACTAAACCCGATCCGTAATCAGTTCAACATCCAGAAGATTAGTCCACCAAGAGAGAGAGAGACAGAGCCTGTGTTGGATAAGCAGCTGGAAAAGGTAAGTTTTAAGTTGAGAATAAAGTGACTGTTACTTCAACACTGCTCATATTCTGATAGTGCCAGTTCCAAGCCTGGAGAAACAGGAGGGTGACGTTAGTCATCTTTGTTATGACACAGCGTCGTTAAACAGCAACAAACCAACCAACAATTGACTGAGTGCATTGAACAGAGTGAAAAATTCATTATATATTAGAAGTCATTAGATAAGTCTTTGACAAAAGAAATGCTTTTGACAGAGTTGCACAATCAAATGTCAACACAGGTGTTTTGTCGTCTAGTCCAACCTTTTCTTTTTTTAGCGGTTCTTAAACATATCTGCTCCTGATCTAGGTGATAATGAGATGATTATGATGATGATTACTGCAATGGTTTTAACATTATTTGCTTAATGATTTAGTTGTCAAGGAACAAATCTAAAGAGATGGTTATGATTATTCGTAGACGTGGATGAGTGTGCTTTGCCTGATGCCTGCCCTGGGGAGCGGAGGACCTGCCTTAACACACCTGGCTCATTCAGGTGTGAATGCCAGAAGGGTTATGTTCTACGAAAAGACAAGTGCGAACTACAGCCGAAAGGTAGTTGATTGAATGATTTGGCATATCTTCCTCATCCTCTTTTTCTCCTCCTTCTCTTCCTCCTGCTCTTCTTTTCCTTAGCATCGGGTGACTAGTCTTCTCCCTTGCTGTCTCATCTTCCCACCAACAGGGAACAGGCAGTGTACTCATTAAAGCTGAGTTTGGCTAGAGGGCACAGGTGAAGAAGAAATCTCAAAACAAATTTCTTTCCTGGCGGGATTTGAACCTCCGACCTCTCCATTGAGAGTCCAGCGTGCTAACCACTGGACTCTCACACAACCCATAGTTGTGTAGTTTGTTTAGTTAATTATTAATAATTAGTAACTTCTAGGCTCCATGACGTGATATGGGCCACCACTGTTAGCCATATGGCATACTGTTCTGAGGTATGGTTGGGCTTTGTTAAAAAGCAGGAACTGGATCATTTGAGGGCAATTCTTCATAATTTGGTTTGTCTTGGCTACCTCCCTCCTTCGTTTCCAACTTTTGAGGAACTCTGTAATAAAGCTGATAGTGATCTCTTTGGTAGCATTTTTAAAAAACCCGTCACCTCCTTTATGACCTACCACCAGTTTGAAAAACTGTGTATGATTTGCATACGCGTTCACATAATCTGGTTCTCCCAAGATTTCACTCTCGTACCCGACCTGGTCTGGGTAGGATGCTGTACAGTTAGGGTCTGCTGCAATTATTTCAATTTTCATGTAACGTTATTATTACTTCATTGTTTTATTTTCGTTCCCTCTGTGTAACATTGTATGTAAAGCGCTGTGCGTTTGCTACCTTTCATCAAAGAATACGTTTACTTACTTTAGATACATGGAGACACTTCCACAATTCATTTATTCATTTGTCGTGCAATAAAATCTTTCAGACGAGCCGTCAAAGTCCAACTCGAATCGTAAGACGAACAGCAAGATCCCAAACACGAGCGGAAAGAAGTCGAGCACGTCTGCTCCTCCGCCAAAGAAAAACGTCAAACACGAGCGAATGACCGTTTCACGCGAGGATTCTATGCTCTACGCTGGTTCCCTGGTCGGATTCAGCATCGTCTGCGTATTGTTGAGCAGAAGCGTTGTGGCACAGACACTTGTTTCTGGAACATTCTGGGGCTACCTGTATTGGCTGACATCCCAGATGGAGCGGTACATCACGAAATCGGCGAGTTGATGGCGACACGTCACGTTGGACTTTGACGTGCAGAGATTTTTGTAGGAAATAAGAAACATTGTACCTCTGTGGGAGTGCACTTGAGTGAAGGGAGGGTGCTTATTGATGTCTTTTAAAAGTACCATCATGTCTTTAAAAGTACCATCATGTCTTTTAAAAGTACCATCATGTCTTTACAAGTACCATCATGTCTTTTAAAAAAACTATCATGTCTTTTAAAAGTACCATCATGTCTTTTAAGAGTTCTGTTCATGTCTTTAAAAGTACCATCATGTCTTTTAAGAAAGTCATTCATGTCTTAAAAGTACCTTCATGTCTTTAAAAGTACCATCATATCTTTTAAAAATACTATCGTCTTTTAAAAGTACCATCATGTCTTTTAAAAATACTATCATGTCTTTTAAAAGTACCATCATGTCTTTTAAGAAAGTCATTCATGTCTTAAAGTACCATCTTGTCTTTTAAAAGTACCATCATGTGTTGAAGTATTGTTGCTGAATGAATGCAGATCTTGATGTAAGATGCATCACAGGCCAAATGTGTATCGCTCTTTACGTTAGATCTTTGTATTGCTACATGCTTGTATGTCTGAGTATGTTTATGTGTAGGTCTGTTTGTCTGCATGCATGAGTATGTACATGTGTATATACATGTATGTGTGTATGTATTTGTTATGTATGTTTATAGTTATAAATATACATAATATATTACATTATAGGTACACCTGTTTCTCTCATGTAATGTCGCTGCACTGTGATTTCCATGTAAACTCCTTTGGCATTTTTGGTGCCCAATTATTCTTACACTGCAGCATACACCTTTATCAGCAGTGATGACACGTGACAAGCAGTGACCTTGTTGATGCCAAGGTCATACGGAGGTCGTGACTTGACCTCTACTGGACGATTTCAGTTCCTTCTGTTGTTAAATCTGTAGCGATCGATTGGTGTTGTGTAGTTTTTCATGTGTGATTTTTGTGTAGCTTTTTATCTGTGGGTTTTTGGAATTGACGATCATTAATTTTGAAACTTGTGTTAATTGTCACAAAATTAGATTTGCCAAAGAGAATGATTATTGTTTTAGTTTGATGAAATTTTTAATCTGTGGTCTTATGGAAAATAATACAACTAATAATAATTTAATTCATGAGGGATCATATGAGACGGTGAGGGAGAGGACTGGCCACCCGCCGTCATATGCCGAGACTAAAAAAATTAAGTCGCTAACACTTCATACCCATTTATTCATTCCAAGTTTTTCGCATACAAAGTTGAACAGTTTCGATGCATGTGTTCTATAAAACGTCAGTCCAATATTCACGATACAAAAATAGCTTCACAACAAACACGATCAACTTTGAAGGCTTTACATTTCAGTTATAAATTATACAAAGACTATCATAGTTGATTATTGCAAAATTAATTAAGCCTCTCTATTGCTGAAGTCAGTCTAGAAGCCTTTCTTTAACTAATCATTTATTGACTTGCTGTAAGGAAAGAGGCACAAAAGCTACAGAATGATGCAGGCAATTAGCGAAATAGTATAAAATATAATTGGACTGTACAAAATTATTAACTACTATTCGAGCAGAACTATCTACATCTGTACATCTTCCATATCCTTCTACCAGTCTCGTTTCAAAGTTCCGAAAAGCAGCACTTAACACGAACGAGGCCCAGGAGAGCCAATGGTCAGGCATCAACCCTTAAGGGGCTTCCGAGTTTCACCAGGGAGATAGGCTTTTGGAATAAGAGTCAATGACAACATTCAATAATATCTTCAGCGCTAAGTCTCAAACGCTGTAAACTACATGCAGATCGAGTTTAGAATGTCTCCCTTTCAAAAACCATTTTCCATATAGTTCTTTTCTGCCCATAGATCATTTCAACTACTCGTTTAGAATATCTGCCCGTACTCTGGTAGTGCCCGTCCAAATCCTGGAGTAGGGAGGAGAGCGACGTCAGCACCCTATGCCATTACCCCAATGCTTCTTTCAACATCGAACAACTCGTTCTTCACACAGTGCTACAGGTCGCAAAATTCATCACTATTACATCAATCACATGTAATAAAAAAACTTGCAATACGCGTAAATTAAATCTCTGAATTTGTCTGATCTCTACAAAGAGCGTGGTTAAAAGCCGTAGGCATCAGTTCAAGGATGTCAATGTTAAGACATTGTAGGTTACGGTCAGCAAACGAGATGTGGTTTTTGGGTTGTGGTTTTTGGGTTGAACGATCCTTTGGCTGAACCACCAACCATCGATATGTAACATCATGTAGCGAAGCATTCATATGGCGCCACTCACCCAAAGAAACGCTAAACTCACACATCTGAGTTTGTGTTCACTTCACTTCAGTGCAAAAAAGACAAGAGCTATGCAGACGGACAAACGACATCGGATGCAAGAAGAAGTTCGAGTCTAAATAGTGATCACAGACAGTAGCGGATTCTCTGAAGGCTTTCCCTGAGCTTCTACTCTCCCGTGGGCCAGCAACTCCTGAAAGGTCACCGCGTGATCTTGTGACCTGACCCGGATCTGTTCCTTCCTGACCTTCGTCTTCTTCATCTCACCAGGTTGGACTGAATTTGACGGTGAGGTGTCCTGTGCCACTGCAATCGGTGGTTTTACCACGCTTTCCTTTATCCGTTTCTGATCGCGAGCCTTTTCCACGTGCTGCCGACGTTCCTCCTTTGTCCAGTATCGTCCAGCTTTCCGTTCGCTTCCCGCATCATCATCCGTTGTCATGACAACGCATCTTTTGTCGTCCACCGGCTGCTGTTTCACTCTTTCTCTCCCTTTCGTAACAATGGGACGGCGAGTTATATACCGGGTCCCGTCGGCCCTGCGTTTTATCACCCACTCGAGCGGGGCGGATTGTTCGGGTGTGTGAGCCGCCCATGAACCGTGTGGAGTAGAACGGATGGGTTGCGTCGATTTCATGCAGAGTTTCCTTTCGTCTGGTCTGATACGGTTGGCGATTTGCTGCTCAAAAAGTCTCTGTTGTACCATGATCGTGTGCTGGAGATTGGCTTCGTTCGTGTACATGACGTCCGCGTATTGTTCGTAGAGGCGACGTAGGGAGTCCATCTTCTGGGGGTCGTCCCTGGGGGCGTCGTGGGGCTCCGGAGACTGGTCGGTGCTGTCGTCTGACGATGGAAAGGAGAAGTTCTTGGAGTCGCCATCGCTGTTCCACTCACGAAGGTTTCGCGGCGAATATTTTGACGCCAGGTTGGATCGTTCTGAGTCGCTGTGGTAGAAACCCCCCGGATGCAGTAGGACGATACTGTTTCCGCTGTTCGACTGCATCGACCTCGGATCAAGGGGATTAGAATTATGATCTGGATTTCTCGTTGATCTCGGATCGAGGGGGTTAGAATTATGATCTGGATTTCTCGTTGATCTCGGATCGAGGGGATTAGAATTATGATCCGGGTTTCGTCCTCGAATATCACCGAGGCGGTTTTGCGTGACGGGCGGCTGGGCGCACCTCGTCTCCAGTTTCAGAGGAAGCTGCCAGGGCGGGTGAATCGGAACTCGACCGGACAACGGTGAAGTTACCGGACGGGTGAATTCGACTTTCGTTCCCATTTTCGGAACCATTCTCGTCGCGACTTTTCCTCCGTTTTGATTCCCGGCGGATGTGCAGGTCACGTGGGTCGATTCCTCGACAATTGTATCAGGCTTTTCCTGTCGACGTTGCAAGTCACCTGACTTTCCTTGCTTTTGTCCACTCTGCGCATTGCACTGGTTCCTTAGCAGGTCAAAGAACTGCTGACACTGGCCCTCTGCATCTGGTCCTACAGTCGGACGTTTGTCTGGTAAGCTGCCAGATTCCGTGCTGCTTGCTGGAGAAATTGAGTCGCTAGGGCTTCTTATGTTCGAGTACCAGGACTCCGGAATAGTCTGGTACGTTAGCAGCTGCACCAAAAAACAGCAACAAAACTGTAATTGTTAAGTAATTGTAATTATAAGTGCTAATTTGTATAGCGCCTCTTCAAGAAACTTCGCCAGAGGTAGGCCTACTTCTGACTCTAAACAAGACAATGATGGAACAGAATTGTCCTCAACCGCTTGAGAAATGGAGGCACTGAAAGTAGCAGAAGCTCATGTTGCAGATGGCATGTTCCAGAATAAGTATAGTAGCAGGTATGTATATATGTTTGTCTGTGTCAAGACGCCTAACATAGTGCCTTTATAGGTACCTCACAAAAGCAGGTAGATAGGTTGGTAAGTATGTAAGAGCCCATTTAGAAGAGCATACCTAGCAAGGTAGGTTAATCAGTAGGAAGGTTAGTAAGTTAACTAGGTTAGTAAATTTAAATGTTGTATGAAGGTTAGTAGGCATGTAGTAAGTAGCTTAAGTAGGTAACTGAGTAACGATACAGGTTAAGGTCACACACTTACATACCTCTAAAGAAACTTCTCGTTTTATTCATACCAAATACACAAATATTAAATGATTAATGAATTATATTAATAACAACAACAAATAATAATAAATAGTAAAAATAACAATAGAATAATAATATACATAAGGTACACAAGATCACTGAGGGATAATAATATTAACAATAATTATAATACTAATAATAAATCTAATAATAATAATAATAATAACACTAATAATCAGAAATAATAATAATTATACTAATAATAATTACAACAATAATTATAACAATATAGAATAATGTAACAATTTGAATTTTTTTGTGTCTAAATATCCATGAACCTTACCTCGTATGGGTTGAAACTGTTGTCAAGTCCTTCATCAAAGTCATCGTCAAAGTCGTCCGACTCGTGGCAGACTCCAAAGTCAAAGTCGGACAACGTCAAGTCGGTCTGCGAAGACATGACTTTCCGACTCGCCAAAAAGTCATTTCTGAAAAAACAACAAAACAATGAGTAACTGGTCAAGTGAAAACCTCATTATTAAGCAATGCGCTACAAAATAATAATAAGAAAAGTAATAATTATTATGGGTGATTTTTATTTGGAAACAATGGAAAAAACTGGTCATTATTAATACAGTTTTCAAATCTGCTCATATAAAAATGACCCATCGGGTATAGCAAAAGCGTTGATGAACAAATGTTATTATTATGTTTATGATCATGCCAGTAATTGTAACTGTAATTGTTAATTTCTATTGTGCCGGTGTCTAATGCACAAGGCATCAGTATTTATTGAATTCTGAGCTATACTTTGCAAACAGCCACCCCCCCCCCCACTCCAACTGACCTCGAATGTGTCGACGAGTGGGGTAAAAAAAACTGACCTCTTGGACAGAATGGTTAAGTGTGGCTTCTCATGAGCATACCTTCTTCAAGTTCTCTGGACATGTTCAACCGTCCAATGGCATCACTCTTTTCGACGTTGTGATACTTCCTTTTTAGTTACCTGAATCTATCCACCAACATCCAATCCAGCTTCCCCTCGTTGTCTTTCTCTCCAGTCTTCCCTCCATGATAATTCTCAGCACGTGACCAATCCACTTTGTCTGTCTGTCTGTCTGTCTGTCTGTCTGTCTGTCTGTCTGTCTGTCTGTCTGTCTGTCTGTCTGTCTGTCTGTCTGTCTGTCTGTCTGTCTGTCTGTCTGTCTTACAGTAACCAATAAGTGCACCCTATATTGGGTAATGGAATGCTGATAAGGACCCCATTTCGAGTGCAACTCCTGACGCACAGCAGTCCGTACCAAGTGCCTTTGATACGAACACGATATCATCAGTTCATTCTAACCCACTGGGAATTAGTAAACCAGGCCATGGACAGCTGACTTATATTAAGCATACTGGAAGCCACCCATGCGAATTGTACTTCTGTCCGAGTAACGAGCTTAACAAAGAAAACTGGACAGACATGGACAGACAGACAGACACCGACAGGCAGACAGTTGAAGTACGTAGACAAACACACAAGCATCCAAACAGAGTTGAAGCTTAACCAGATTGACAGCCAGATACACAGACAAACAGACACACAGACGAACAAAGTTGAAGCTTAGGCAGATCAATAGACAGGAATACAGACACACCGGCAGACAACTAGTTGAAGTAAGCAGCCAGACAGAGAGACAAGCATACAGCCATACAGACAGAAGGACAAAGCTGAAGCTTAGGCAGACAGACAGACAGACAAAAGAGAGCCAGGGCACAGTTTCAGTGAGGACCAATAACCTCAGCGCCCCTGGCGGTCAGATAGTATCACGTCTTGTTTACATAACATAATTAGGCATTCAATTTTGTACAAGGAAAAGTGTATTTTCATGGTAAAACTTGCTTGCGCAGTATAAAACATCATAATTGAAGCGTGGCAACACCTGTCCGTAAGGAAGTACTCAAGATATACAATGTTATGCATGACTTTCCATTCCTATAATATATATTTCTTGCCGTTTCGGTAAATATCGACTGGTATCAGCACGTGCTGACCAGCCGACAGAGTCCGCTTATCTGATTTTCTGGATCTGCCAAAAGCCTTTGATATGGTCAGCCGGATCCGTGGGTCGGCCAACAGTAGTCAGCCGAACATCTCATAACGCAGACGGAGCTTATCGGTTGATCTTTGATTAGACATTTGACCAACCCCTCGTGGGGTTCTGCCCCACCCAAATTCCGCTTTTAATTCCCATTTTCCGATGACTCAACCGCTACACATCTGCGGATGTATTGAAGCGATACTAATTAGTGCGGTACTTGAGAACGGATGGCTTAATTAAACACACTGTTTGAAAAGTAAATGATTGGAATTCTCGTTCACAGTAAGCACAACTTAGATTGCAGATAGAGTTAGACACTAAATCAATTTTTTTAACTTTATAAATCAATGAAATAATGATTACGTTTCCTTACGTCTTGTTAAATTATTTTTTAATAGCTGAATTAAGGTGCCGGAACTCAAAAAAAGCACTGATAATAAGAATAATAATAAAAATAAGAATAATATGATAAAACCTTGCTTGAGTCATTTTGCATGTTATGGCTCACAGAGCCATTGACGTGTACCTTACCCTAACTAAAACGCCAGCATAGAAACACCGAACAAATCGGAACATTTAACGGAAATCAAAGACACTAATTATATAGCCAATTCTTCCGTTTAAAAGGTGTGTAAATCGGGGTTTATAGTATGTGTTTCATGTTTCTTCGTGTGCGTGCTGTGTGTGTGTGTGCAAGATTTACAGATTTAACACATTAAACTTAATAATGATGATGATGATGATGATGATGATTGATGATGATGATTGATGATGATTGATGATGATGATGATGATGATGATGATGATGATGATGATGATGATGATGATGATGATGATGATGATGATGATGATGATGATGATGATGATGATGATGATGATGATGATGATGATGATGATGATGATGATGATGATGATGATGATGATGATGAAACGATACTTATTGCAGTCCACATACTTATAGCAACCATGACACATAGGCAATAAAGATATTTATGTCAACCACCATACTTATGGCAATCAAGGTACTTACGATTCATCGGAACTCAGGTCCAAAGTTGACATCGACAGCGATACTGACGATTCAGAAGATACTGACAACGTGAAGTAGGTGCTGTCAACACCGCCATCCGTCTGCGTTGCCACGGAAACAAGAACAGGCAACATATCTGACGTTGTCAGAGAACAGCTGCGAACATGGAACCCGGCACCAGGCACTACTGTCAGAAACTCTGGCAGAAGTGGCAGTCGGTGTCAGTATGATGTCAGTATAGTGTCAGTATGGTATGCTGAAGCAGATGAAACTGGCTGACAGCTGCAGTTTGCTTACAGTATGCGGTCGCCGTTTCTAAACGTCTCCATCAGGTAGACAGGCAACTGTCAAATTAACAAGTAATCATTGCTCAATGAGACAACAGTGACAACACACCTCTGAGTAGCACCTCGTATCACCTCTGAGTAGTTCTCCTTGAAGAGGCGCTACATAAATGTTCGCTATGAAAAGTAGCAACAGCAATGACAACAAATGCAACAACAATGTTCAGCAACAATTACAACAGCAAGGACGACAATAGCAGTAAGAAACATTCATACAAATCCACACAACAACGCTGCTTAAATGATAATTCAAAGGTACGACACCTTTATATCGCATTCTGTTCACGTTATATATACACAACTACGTCGTTCAATTTGGAGATACCTTGCATTACTCTGTTGTAGGGTAGAATCGATGTGAACGACCAAAAAATGTCGATAATAATAATAATACTACTAATACTACTACTACTACTACTACTACTACTACTACTACTACTACTACTACTACTACTACTACTACTACTAATAATAATAATAATAATAATAATAATAATAATAATAATAATGTGATTATTAATTCTAACACCATTATTACTGCGACTATTATTAATACTGATTAGCACTATATCTGCAGGTTATAATCAATAAATTTCTTCGGACTAGTAATGAGTCATCACAATCTTCCAGTGCAAACATTATAGCAAAAACGCGGTGGCGGGGACAAAAACCGCGGGTGACAGCGGGACAAAAAGGCGGGACACATACGCGGGACAGAACTACGGAAGGCCTAGCGGTGAGTCGATATAGGGGGGCGGTCGGTTGCTTGTTTCAAACGTCAAGTCCGAGATTAAGTGATCATCCATTCAGAAAATAATTATCAACAACAGTCATTAATAATCGGACGAAATCAGACGAGACAAATGACAACGACGACGCCATCATCATTTACAACGACAACACAACGACGACGTTTCTGTAAGGTGGGAATTGAACGACGCCTTTGGGGATAGGGCCCCGTCGGGGTGACGAGCAGCTCAAAATCCGATAGCTCCGTCCGGGATCTCGTAAACAATAGACTTCTGCCGTCATCGTTCATCATCGGTCAATCCGCTGTCAATTCCTGTCGCGTTGGAATTATCGGAAGCTATTGGACAGCGACGCAAGTGATTAAAGTCTCGCAGCTGGACGTGGTTGGGTGGCACGTGGAAGCGATCCATCAGTCGCGAGATCAGGGTTCGAAAACAGGTCGGTGGTCGTGTTGATCGAGTGGGAAAAAGCGAGTATATCACATATTGGCGTGTATGTGTTTGTATGGTAAACAAAGCTGATTTTGCGTCACCCTCCTCCTTTGTCCAGGTTTGGGACTGGCACTAGCAGAATACAGGCAGTTGCGAAGTTGAGCCTCCTTTTATAAATTCCGATGGATGGATGGATTGAAGGAAGAGGAGAGAAGAGCAGAGCAGAGCAGAGGATAAGAGAGTACTTGATACAATTACTGAAACAGACAAACATAGAAGCAGATGAAGAGAGCCAGATAGAGACAGACAGAAAAGAAGAGAGATAGGTGAATAGAGAGGCAAACAGACATAGAGACTGAGAGATACAGAGACACACAGAGGTATAATCAGTGACTGGAGTGTATGAAACAGACGAAGACAGCATCTCAATCATTTGGCTGAAACTTCTGAAGACCAGTCATTTACATCCATTAACAAATGACCTCTGACCCCGGCATATTATAACCATAACACACAAATGAAAACAACGCATACCTCTCTCTAGGTCTGTCTGTCTGTCTCTGTGTATCAGTGTGTCTGTCTCTGTGACAGTCTGTGTGTGTGTGTCTATCTTTCTGCCTGTCTGTCTGTTTGTCTGTCTGACTCTCGGTCTCCCTCTCTGCCTGCCTGTCTTTCTGTCTGTCTGTCTGTCTCTCAGCCTGCCTGCCTCTCTGCATGTATGTCTGTTTACCTGCCTGTCTGTCTGCCTCTCTGTCTCCCTGCACCAGCCTGCATCTGTCTGCTTCGTTCTCCCTGTCTCTCGTGTGAATCAACGAAACACTGATATGAAATCATTAGCTCATAGTTTAGAAACATTAACCGACGCTCTATCCCTCCTCCTCCTCCTCCTCCTCCTCCTCTTTCTCCTCTTTCTCCTCCTCTTCCTCTTCCTCCTCCTCTTCCTCCTCCTCCTCCCCCTCCTGAGCTGCTGAGGCCAGAGCTGTAAAGCAGATGAGGCCAAACCATTTCACACCACCAAAGCTGAAGGACGTCAGTAATGGCTGCCCTGGCAAACTCTTCCCCATCCATCATGCAACAGACCAAACCAATATCAGTACGACATTTATTAATATTTAAATATATGGCCAAAGTTCCCATATATATATATATATATATATATATATATATATATATACATATATATATTCATATTTATATTTGTTGCAAATGAATATGTTTCTATATATAAAACATATTCATATATAACGTGATCAGATGACAATATGCAAAGGCATTTGAACAGTACTCAACATTAGATAACCATGGGAATATGATATATGATACAGACGAATTGAGACCAGACAGACGGACAGACAGACAGACGGACGGACAGACAGACAGACAAAAGGACAGACCAACGGACGGACAGACGGGTAGACAGATGGACAGACGGACAGACGGACAAAAGGTTAGTCCAACGGACTATCTATAGACAGACGGACAGATCTTTAGACAGACAGACGGACGGACAAACAGACAGAAGGACAGACAGATACAGACGGACGGACAGACAGACAGACGGAAGCACAGACAGACAGAGAGATAAAAAGACAGATGGATGGACAGACAGGCAGACGGACAGACAGATCGGCGGACGGCGGACGGAAAAAACAGACAGGCATACAGACAAGACAGACAGAAAGTCAAACAGGGAGGCAGACAGGCGGGCATACTGACAAGCGGAGAGATACAGACAGACATACAGTCTGAAAAACAGACAGACAAAATATACGAACAGAGAAACCATGCAGGTATAGACACTTGAGACAGACTGACAGACATACAGACAGACGGGCGGACAGAGACTAATAGAGACAGAGAGAGGGATGACTAGAGTGATACGGTGAAACCATCAGGCAGAAGGCCAGTCCATGGAAGTTCTGAATACGTTAATCATTACTCGTCTAAACAAATCTGTTTTAATCTAATTTAATCCAGTAACTTCTGAAGCGCATTACGTTTACGCACCTGGCATCAGTCGACTGTAAAGGCATTACATTACACACATGTTGTAACTTAACATTTACGAAGCCACTTTAGAAGCCAACATTGTCCATCAGCGTGTACTGTACATACCTGCATTCTACAGTAAAGAGAACAAAACAATTTTTATACTCTGTTATATTGACTTGTGGAAAGTTGTTTCGCCAGCAGTTACATCTGCGAGCCACAGATGGTGGCTGACCTGGTTGTTGGGCCAGAGAACGGATGGGTGGGCTGGGTGGGTGGGTGGGACGTGGGTAGGTGGGCCAGAGGAGGAGTGGATGGGCGGTGTAGTAGTTATTTTTATGCCTGACCTAAGCAAGTCGTCATCGTTGAAAATTAGCTCGACGTCAACGACCCTAGCAGCCAACACACATGATGTCGTGTGTTACCACATCATCATTATCATCATTGTCGTCGTCATCATCATCAACATCATCATCATCAACATCATCATCATCGTTATCATCATCAGGTGCTTTCGCATCACTGTCATCATCGTCATCTTAATCATCATTTCCATAGTAATCGTCGTCATCATCACCATCTTCTTCTTCGTTATTAAACTACATTACTACAATATTGCTACTACTACTACTACTACTTCAATGAGTATGTAGCCTTAAGTAGTTGTAGAAGTATGCATTGCTATTGGTTATATTGGTGTAGTATGTTCATTATGATAATCGTTGTTGTCGTCGTCGTCATCATCATATGTCATCATCATAATCGTAATTGTAAACTCCAAGTTCTACAGCGATACTTCAAAGCTAAGCGCAGGGCACCAGCTTATTCATGAGCGCTGCGTCAGTCAGAGAAGTTGTCCAGAGATGCCAGAGGAAGATCCAAATTCGGCTGCCAAAGAGACCAGAGAGAGGAGGCAGAGGAACTGCTAGTGTGGGTAGAAAAACTACACATAGGCGCTCTATAAATCTCGTGAATATGATGACCCCCAAAGGCGTAATTATGCCCCACATAGTGATTGTGACCAACCCCTTCATGTGATACTGTCAACTGCAACAAGCTAGATGACGTCACCGATTTATGCAAAACGAAACAATAAGTAAGTAGGCTAACGTGAAGGCATCTATCAGCATTGCGATAGTTAAGTAAATAAGAATAGACATTCGCTAATTGTCGTTACTTGAACTTGCTTCAAACCAAAGTTACATTGTCTTGTCGCATAAAACCATTCAGTACAGGATAAGAAAGTGTTGGTACATGTCACATCCACTTTTAAAAGTGGTATTGACCGGACACCATCGTCACAATACAAATTGACACCACCGAAGTAAACTCTTCTTGTTTACTGAGAATTGTTTCACTAACTGATGATATTTAACATCATATCTACAGTCTACATCATCTACGCAGAGATCGCCTCTGATTTGTTTTGTTCTTTGAGCGGCGCTATATAAATGTCCGAGTACAATTAAAATTACTCACCCCAGACTCCTCCACTCGTCACAGCTCCCCTTGAAACGCTCCCCAATTCGACTTAAACAGCGAAGGACTGCGTGAGTTGAATTCAAGTGAAGCTGCACAACTCCAACCGCGGATTGTATTCCAAATGAGGCTATCGGTGACTCCAGCGTTCGACCGGGTCGGCCCAGGCCAGATCAAAGGCTACCGTGTGAGTCCAGCGGTCGACGGGGGACCCTCTCTAGGCCCCCGCTGAAGCCAGGAGGACAGCCGGCAGGTCGGCGGCTGGCGTTTGTCGGTAAGGCGGCCGGGCAGTAGAAGCGCCGCTCGCATCGCCCGCTATAAGCCACTACCAGGTCTCTGGTTACACAGAGCAGCTGACCCTTCGAATACGTTTAGACGAATGCACGCTGGCATTCATCGCCACGGACGAACGGACGGACGAAAGGACGGAATGAAGGACGGAATAAAGGACGGAATGAAGGAAGGACGGACGGACGAAAGGACGGACTGAAAAGGACTAAAGGACGGAAGCACGGAAAGACGAAAGGACGAAAGGACTGATGGACGAATGACCCTGATGGATGGAAAGACGAAAGGACAAAAGGACGGACGGACAGACGTGACAGTTATACTCGCATGTATAAACTAACCAACATTGACAAAGCAAAGGTCCTCGGTCCACAAAATAACAATGATGTGAAATATGTTCTTCAAATCTCCATTTATATACATGTATCAACGCAGACACGACGTCTACTTCTTCCAATTACGATTCCTCTTCCAAAGGTCACAGAATTCCATCGCGAGGAAAGATAATCGCCGAAGATTATGCAACATTAGAAGCGACAAAAGGATCTTGAAAGACTGAGACTTTACACCACCACCACCACCGCCGCCGCCACCACCACCACCACTAGGGTGGAGTAGAAGCAGTACGAGCAACTTCTAATACAACAACAATAGTTTATACGAGTACAATGTAACTGAATAATGAATAGAGACAATAACTATAACGAAGAAGAACAACAATACCAATAATAACACCAAGAAGAACAAGAACAAGAACAGGAGAACAAAAACAGGAGAAAGAACAAGAAGAAGAACTAAAAGAACAAAGACAAGAAGAAGAGGAAGAACTACAGCAAACAGAACAACAGTTACAAGAAGAGCGAGTAGAAGAACAAGAAAAACAAGAAGAACAAGAAAAAGAACAAGGAAAGAAGAACAAGGAAAGAAAACAAGGAGGAGGAGAAGAAAAATCAGATGATGATAATAATGATAATAATTATAGCATTATACCAAGTGATTGTATAACCCAGCGTGTTTCAGAAGCAATTCAGAAGTGCTTGGAAATATTCTTCTGTTACAAAAGCTTTTCACTCCAGTCACGTTTCTTCCATTATCGCCCATCCGCGATCCACGTCGTACAAAGAAATTCAACTAACTATGCCACTCATCGCAGAAATGTCGCGATCCCTAAGGCGGTGTAACCATGGAAACCAAGACAGAGTTTCCATGGAAACACGATCGGCGCTTGCTAATCACTTCCCAAAGAGACGGCAGTTGTTATAGCGAGATGTTATTCCTTTGTTGTGCTCACGCGGGGTGAGAGGGCAGCGAGTGGGGATAAGCGAATGACCCGAGGGAAGAATTCACATTCCAACGGATACAATGTCTCGTAGGAACAACAGCATTGTACTGCAGAGCAATATTGGCTGCTTAACATACATACACGTATACATACATGGGTCATTATCCGAAATGTTACAAATTTCGTCTCCGAAAAACCCAAAAAAAATTTTTCCCAAAATTGGTTGCAAGTGTTTTTATTAGTCACGTACATAGTTAAATTTAACTAATTTGAAAGAAATCCACTATATTTTTAATCATAAGTTAATTTTTTTATAGAATTTATAAAGTCAAAATTCCTTTTTTTTCATTAAAATCCGGCCTTATTGTGTAATCATATTTCATCACAGGGACCTGAAATATTCCTCTGGTACTTATAAAATGGCAATTTCCTAAAAGTAGATGATACCAGCATTAAGTAGGAATACAACAGGCCTGTCCTTCACATAATATATTAGTCTGGTATCAAGAAATTAAGACATTTTTCGAAATTATTCAAAAAAAGAAATATTATTTTTAGCTGCAGAAAAAAATGTGTGCAGCATTACCTATAACTGTATGTTATATGCATTAGATACAAGTTGAACAACATTTTAAGAGTTGCTAGTAAATTCTAATTACATGCAATTTATTTTTATATCAAATAATTCACAAAAAATACATGTAATTCACTCTTAGCAATGCGTCATTACCATCCATGGAAAGATGCGACTGCCATGAGAAAATAGCAGAAATCTGATGTATTCGGATGGTAATGATGAAAAACAACCGCTGGATGGTAATGATAAAATGATGAAATTTATGTCAGCCGTCAAATATTTTCACTTGAATTACTTTATCAGATAAGTAATTTAAATCAGTTCAACAAAAGTGGTAAATAAAATAAGTTGTCAATGTTATAATCTACCTAAACCAGGAAATACAACACGAGATGGTAATGAAACAGAAATTTACTTTTTTTGTAATTTGGAACACACAAACTTAAATTAAAAATAAAACATTATGAATTTCAACATAAATCTGTGTGATTCCATTAATAGTTGACAATATCTTGTTCCGGCTGTTTTTCTTTTAGTAAGTAAGCACGTTCTGTAAAAGTTATAGGCTTCCGAAAAATTGGGATGGCTATGATGCTTATTTCTATGGACAAGTATAAATAGGCTCTAAAAAAATAAATATTACGAAAATGAGTCTAAATGTTTCATTATTGCATATCCTGGCTACTAATTAATCAAAATATATACCTTTGTTACAGGTTGTAATGGAATAAATTTGCGTAAAAGTTGAATTTAATGCATTGTACACCGTCTCGGACAGTGGATGGTAATGATATTTTGTATACATTTAGTAATTTATTTCTAAATTTCCAAAATCAAGCAGCTAAAACAATGATGGGAAATGTTAATCTGCTCATTCTTTGAAGGATAGGCAAAAAAATTTGAAGAAATTATCGAAAAAACTCAAAAAACCAGCATAGGACATCAATTCTGCACTTTTCGGATAATGACCCACATACGTACGTACAAACATATATATGTAATGTAATGTATTATTAGTAACTTCTGTTGCGCCGGTGTCTAATGCACAAGGCATCAACCGATAGCACACCAAAACCAAGCCGTAATCAGACATACATACAATCCATGACTACATACAATTCATAAATACATGCATAATTATATACATACATACATACATACATGCATACATACATACATACATACATACATACATACATACATACATACATACATACATACATACATACATACATACATGCTTACTTTCGTAAGTTACGTTAATACATAACTAAATACACACAATCAACATTATATACATTCAAACATGTCATCAATACAGACATGCAAAGATACACACATACATACACGCATAGACATACATAAAATACATATGTAAATACATTCATGCACATACACACAAACGCAATACATACATGCATACATACATCTCACAAATACAAACATATATATGCATACATACGTAGATATATATCTACATGGCACAAATACATATACATTATCTTTATGCATACACTCATATCTCTACGTAAATACTTACATACATAAATGCATACATAAATGCATACGTATGCATTCATGAACGTACGTCATGACATAAGTGAATAGATGGAGTCGTTAATCTGTCTTTGATTTATCTCTTTCGTCTCTGCGTTCGACTGATGATGCTATCCATAAAGCCATCGCTTCATAAGTCACGTCGAGCGTCGACTGAGTCGAACGCCTTAATGGAGTCAACCAAGTCAGCGCATCATCGTTAAACAGTTCGTCCCCAATTAAGACTCCCATAATCTCAATCCCAGACCCTCGACGGTTGTTGTCCCGGTGGTCGGCATGGTTTCGATTCAGACGGTGGGAACGGACGGGGGTGCCTCGTCCGTCCGGGTGGCGTAGGGAGGGACATTAGGGCAACTGGCGTGAGTCAACGGACGGCGAGCGAATTAAACTGTGAGTCATGTGTGAAGAGCGAGAGTGATGTTTAGAAGAATGTCGACATGATGGGGGGAGGAGGATGGAGAGCGAGGAGGAGGAGGTAGAACAAGATGAGGAAGAGGAGGAGGAGATAAATAGGAAGGTGAGGAGTAGAGTATAGAACAAGGAGCAAGAGGAGGAATGATGTTTAGAGAAATATCGACGAAACAGGGAAGGAGGACGGACAGTGAGAGAAGAAATAGAAGAGCAGTCTCTTAAGCTAGCCAGAGAGGGAGCCATGCTATAGAGAGTTAGCAACTTCATTTTCTTAGCCTCGGCATTTGACAGCGGGTGGCCAGTCCTCTTCCCTGCCGTTTTATTTTCCCGCTTAAAATAGTACGGTCAGAGTACTCATTATAGCTGAGATGGCTAGGGGCGCGGGTGGAGCGGACATCCGAAACAAATATCTGCTCTGGGTGGATATGAACCCCCACCTCCCGGTTTACAGTCCAACACGCTAACCACACCATACTTTGGCGCACCCCCCCCCCACGCCCAGTGTGAGAATGAGAAGGATGCGGGAAAGGAGGTGGCGGAGGAGAATGAATCGGAAGGATACGAGAGGAGGAAGGAGAGTTGAATATGAGGTCGACAGAAGGATTACTAATTGAGGGATATTGAAGGAAAGGTGATGAGGATGAAAAGCGCAGACGGAATGGAACCAGGAATATAAAAATGAGGAGGTAATCTGAGGAAGAAGAAGACTGGCCATGGAGGGTACCGAGAAATTGTAAATGTTATAATTGTAATTAATAACTTCTATTGCGCCAGTCTTTAATGCACAAGGGCAGACTCAGTTAATGATCATCTCATTAATGCACAAGGCGTGAACCGATGTTGCATTAAAACCAAGCCGTATTCAGGTCAATATCTAGCAGGTCAGTCCGTAGGACAGAGAGGCAGCCTATAGAGGATATGCAATCTGAAAGAGGTCAGTTTTAACTTGAGAATGAAACGACACTTTATGATGATCCTTCACAGAAAGCCTTCCTCAGCCTCTGTCACTGTAGAATGCGTCCCCCATCAAAGACAATAGGCGTTATTTTCATGATAGGAAATATATGTACAGCATTGTCGTCATAATAAACAGAAATATGCATTATCTTCATGATAGAAAGAAATATGCATTATCTTCATGATAGAAAGAAATATGCATTATTGCCGTAATAAAAAGGAAATATATAATATCGTCATAATAAAAAGAAATATGCATTATCGTTATAATTAAAGTAAGTATGCATTATCGCCATGACCAAATGCATTATTATTGCAATCATCAAATGCATTATACATCATCGTCCATTGTGTGTTTCCTTGTCTCGGTCGGTGGAAACATTAAGTGAGTCGGCGACCGTTGACCTATCTGGGCCTCCAGTGACCTCCCCCCACCCCACCCCGTTGCCATTCGAAATCCCGGTCCATTTAACCCTTCCCCTTCCAGGCTCTTAACGCTTCCTCATAAATCATCTTATCCCGGGTTCAACTTTTCCTCCAAACTCTCCTCAATTTGTCCTGAAAAACCGGAAATGGCCTTAGCGAAGGGCGCATTCAGTTAATGATCATCTCATTCATTATAGGGCTTACCTGTGCTCTCAGAAAGTGGCAGTTACGTCCAATCGTGCAGGTGTTTCCTGCGCTCCCCAAGTGGACTGGCCACTGAACACGGCGATTATATTTCGACTAAGTATAGCCCATGCAGAGAGAACTGTGTTTCACATTTGCTGTGAAATGTGCTGCAGTGCCTTTGACACGTTTATAGAGGCGCTATATTAATGTTCAGATATTTACAGATAAATTGAAACAGTTTTAGAGACGCAAAATAGAAATCTACGTTACATAGTCTATGATAAAAGGGTCAGGTGTTAACACAATAGGCCTACAATATAAGATAATACAATATAAGAAAATACAATAGCCTACAGCATAATACAACAGTTACTGTAATTTGATAATGCCCTCCTTACAAAGTTCCGAAGATCATATTGAAGCAGAGGGAAACGTTGCTGGACACTATATGTTGTTGTTCCTGACTTTGGCCGGTGTTCATTCACAATGGTCCCTCCATATGGAACTCACTATATACTTCCTCTAGTTCGCAACTGTCTTAGCGAGACCGTCTTTCGCTCTAAAGTGAAAACTTGCCTCTTCCAGTCTACCTGTGGAACTTACTAGTTTCCTTGCTTCAATACACACTTCTGAACTTGTAAGAAGGGCATTATCAAAATTTAATGACAACTGTATTGTATTGTATTAACATGGAACTCTTTTTATCATAGGCTATATCTAATACACCAATAATAAATAGACTACTAAAATATCTCTTTAGACACCCTTAAATCGTGGAGGTTTGGTCCTATATATTCGTCATTTTCGTTCAATCGCTCTTGAAACTTTCGCATGAATTTCGATCTTGTGTGCCTAACGATGTTTCAAAATATCTGGATAAACCTGCATTGGTGACAGAGACATTGGATGGTAAGATGAGACATTGGATGGCAAGATGAGGAAGACATGTGAAAAGAAGGAAGAGAGGAGGAGGAGTAGGAGGAGGAGGAGAAGGAGGAGGAGGAGAAGGAGGAGGAGAAGGAGGAGGAGGAGGAGGAGGAGGAGGAGGAGGAGGAGGAGGGAAGTGACTTTTCATATGAAGCAGCTATAATCCTGTGATTTGTTCCAGAAAATCCTCTACTGGTCGCCGAGTGGCATAAGGAAAACTCGTTACCCGGCCGGACTCTTAAGTAGCAATAAGCCGACTCCTCTTCCCGCTATCCTCCTCCTCCTCTTACTCCTCATCCTCTCTCCCAATTCCTCATCTTCCATTCTCCCTTCCTCCTATTTGTCTTGTCATAATATCGGTCCTGACTAAGAACCTCTTTATGGAAACCATGGCAACCACAGGATACTCTTAGTAAGTGCCTTTGTGAAGGGTCTCTCTGTCTCTGTCTCCCTGTCTCCCTGTCTGTCTGTCTGTCTGTCTGTCTGTCTGTCTGTCTGTCTGTCTGTCTGTCTGTCTGTCTGACTGTCTGTCTCTCTCTCTCTTAATTTCTTAACTAGGATGTTATACCAGTAAAATTAATATCCAATTGTTAGGCCTTCTATGTATACCTAACCTAGTTAGCTGGCTTCCTTTCCAACCCATGTTGTTTCTTGTGTTTCATGCCTCTAAGTGCATAACATGTTTGTTAACCACAGTGCGCATGCAGGTGGTTCAATAAAGAATATACTTACTTACTGTATGTCTGTCATTCTCTATCTGTTATCTGTCTCTGTATCTGTCTCTGTCGCTATCTAAGATCTCTCTCTCTCTCTTTCCCCCTCTGTCTGCCTGTCTGCCTGCCTGTCTGCCTGCCTGTCTGTCTGCCTGTCTGTCTGTCTGTCTGTCTGTCTGTCTGTCTGTCTGTCTGTCTGTCTGTCTGTCTCTTGTGTGTCATGTCTGCCTGCCTGCCTGTCTGCCTGCCTGCCTATCTGCCTATCTGCCTGTCTCTGTCTCTGTCTCTGTCTCTCTTGTCTGTCTCTCTCTGTCTCTCTCTGTCTCTCTCTCTCTTTCTCTCTGTCTCTCTGTCTGTCTCTGTCTCTGTCTTTGTCTCTGTCTCTGTCTCTCTCTCTCCACACTCTCTCTCCACACTCTCTCTCCACTCTCTCTCTCTCTCTCTCTCTCTCTCTCTCTCTCTCTCTCTCTCTCTCTCTCTCTCTCTCTCTCTCTCTCTCTCTCTCTCTCTCTCTCTCTCTCTCTCTCTCTCCACACACATACAAATACGCAGCAAACCACAAACACACTAACATACAGATAGACACACACACACACACACACACACACACACACACATGTAGGGGGTCACATCACTTGATTGATAATGCATTTGCTTTTCATCTGTGCGTCTAGCGTTCGGATCCAAGTTGGCGTCGTAATTCGTTATGCAACCGACAACTGTTGTCAATCGATGCAACTGAGAAGTAGAAGCGGTTGTCTATAGCTGTTGCAATGCTGTTGTCGCATTTTGCCTCAGCTGTTATTTAAAATGAGAAATTTATTCTAAGCTAATCCTATAGAGTCTAATCTAATTGATTTAATATTCGTGGAAATGTTGTATTACTTTGAGTGCCTGACAGATTCATATTTACGGACCTGCAATATAACAATAATAGCCTTCTAAAACATCTTTTTAGACACCCTTAAATCTGTGCAATTTGGTCCTATAATTACATTCGTCATTTTCGTTCAATCGTTGCTATGTACTCTGTTTGCTCTAGCTACCGTTAGATGGCGTTAAACAGCAAAATAAATAAGGATAATAAAAATAATAACAATAAAAATAATAATAATAATAATAATAATGATGATGATGATGATGATGATTGTCGCGGTCGACTCCTTCGATCGCAACGACGAACCAACGAAGGAACTATTAAAAGATCTTTATTTAAAAATAAAGTCGATTAAGTGTAGAGTAAGTCAACTCGTCTATCAAATATCACAATCGTAGACAGCACACAGGTTGGCTGGTCTCGATTGAACGTTATACGATCAATGTTTCAACGTTTACAAATCTTCGTCAAAAGGCCCTTAATGTACATCAGGTCTATCTTATATAGAGTTCTCCCGGATTCCAGAACGTTCTGTGACGTCACTGTACTTTTCCCTGGAAAGTCCTACTGAACACGTATATCCTTGTTGCATGCAACGAATTAATGTTGACAGCTTGCTGCAGAATTTTCCGTGCGTTGTAAACAAGCTTGTTGACGCGTCGGTTTTCTTCCCTTGATGCATGCACCCGCGTAGACCACGACATTCCCTCCGCCCTCAGATGATGACACGTCTTCAGCACCATCCCGAACGGGTCATCACGATCAAGCCGGGCCTCCAGACTCCATCTCGATACAGCATATACAACCAAAACAAAACACATCAGTTAGTCAATTTATCTATACAATTTGCGGGCTCGATCCTTGTGTGTCGGGCCATTTCCCCCCTTCACCATCCGAGTCACAACCGAGAGAGGAAATCAGCCACCGTGTTCTGACGTCCAGGACGACATCGAAAGTCCACGCTAAACTCTTGCAATGCTAACGCCCAACGAGTCAGTTTCGCACTCTTAGGGCTTGCATCTGTGAGATAAGACAAAGGATTATGATCTGAATAAATGATTATCTTTGATAAGAATATCCACGACTTGAATCGTTCAAGTGCCCAAATCACCGCGAAAGCCTCTCTCTCAACCGCAGACCAATGCATCTGTGTATCTGTAAGTTTAAGGCTAGCAAAAGCAATTGGTTTTTCTTGACCTTCTTCGGTCCACTGAAACAAGCAACACCCGACCGCGGTGGCACTTGCGTCAACACTTAAACCAAATTCCTTAGTGAAATCAATGGTATGCAACTGTGTAGCTTTACTGAGATCATCCTTTAACTTATCTAGTGCTTCTTGATGCTTTTGCTCCCAAGGCACCTTCGTAGGTATGTTATCTCGTGTCAAATCAGTTATTACCCGTGCTTTTTCAGCTAAAGCAGGTATAAAACTTCGAAAGTAACTGAAAAAACCCATAACCTTTCTAACTTCTTTCTTTGTTGTTGGAGGATGGATATCATTGATCGTAGCGATCTTACCTGGATCAGGTTCAATACAACCTGACCCTACTATATGGCCAAC
Source organism: Allolobophora icterica (assembly GCA_963556255.1). NCBI lineage: Eukaryota > Metazoa > Annelida > Clitellata > Crassiclitellata > Lumbricidae > Allolobophora > Allolobophora icterica. Next base: position 2,913,189 of record OY744608.1, on the reverse strand, counting down.
AAACTTTATTTTGTTTTGTGCAAAATTACATTTTCTTAAATTCAAAGTGAGTCCTGCTTCCTCAATAGTTTGCAAGAATTTCTCTAGATGTTCTAAATGGTCATTCCAATTCATTGAAACCACTGCCATATCATCGACGAATGGTTCGGTAAAACTTCGCACTGGATGTAAAACTTGGGTCATAGCACGAATAAAGGTATTGCTAGCGGACTTGAGTCCAAACGGCATCCTTGTGAACTCAAAAAGTCCTGCATCACATATGAATGCCGTAAGCCATCGATGTTCTTTCCGAACTGGAATTTGCCAATACCCCGATTTCGCGTCGAAAACACTAATAAACTTTGCCCGTCCCACCTTTTGTAAGATGTCAGCAATGTCTGGGGTCGGGTAACAATCACCTAGAGAATATTTGTTAACATGGCGATAATCAATTGCCAATCGAACGCCATTTTGACCTTTGGGTCCCTTTAAAACGCAAACTACCGGACTGGCCATTTCACTTTTCGATGGTCGAATGATGTCTAATGCCAACATTTCTTCTATCTGGCGTTGTACTTCAGGTTTAAGTAGCTCAGGTACTTTATATGCCCTTAAACGCTTAGGAGTGAAATCATGAGTTATCTTAATTTCATGTTCTAATACTGGACAATACCCAGGCTTATCCACAAATACTGCCGTGTGCCGATCCAAAATTTCAAAAAGTTGCTTCTGTTCCTCTTGCGAAAGATGCGCTATAATCAGAGGATCAATTCGCTTACTCGGGCTTATTTGTTCACGTTCTTCCTGATCTACAACCTCTACTATACCAAATTCTTCATCTTGATCAACAATTACTGAACAGCTATTGATCATCGCTTGTTCGAGTCGTTCATGGTATCGCTTGATCTTATTTGCGTGTAAATGTCTTTGTTTTCCCTCTATTTCTACTATATAAGAATATGGGGATTTAACCTTGACTACGGTAGCAGATCCTTGCCATCGACTATAAAATTTAGAACTACCAAAATCTGGTGCTAATACTGCTACTTTATCTCCAACTTCGTATTTTCTGTCAGTACTACGCAAGTTATAATAATCTGCATACCGCTTTGTTTCTATATCACTATAGTAATCTGCATAAACTTTCGCGAATTCGAGGTTTTCCTTCAGTGATTGGAGATACTCTTCGGGTGAATTACCTAAGTTAAGAGGTACTTTTCGTTCGCCAGCCCACGATTCCTTCAACACACTAAGTGGACCCCGAGGAAGAGTTCCATAAACCATAGTGAATGGCGAAATATGAGTCGTGCCTGAAGGTTTTTCTCTAAGGCTCCACAGAACAAACGGTAACAATTGGTGCCATCCACGAGGATCAGATTGAGCAAGCTTAAAGATCATGGTTTTCAAGCTTTGGTTGCATCTTTCAACCAATCCAGCTGCCTCAGGATGTCCAGGGGTATTAAATCTGGGACTACAACCCATTCGCCGCAAGAATTCTTTCGTCAAACGACTGGTAAAGTTGGTACCACAATCAGAACTGATGATCCTTGGAATAGAAAAAGTTGTAAAAACTTGCAACAGAGCTTCACAAACTCCCTTTGCATTCAGCGATCTAAGAGGATACGCCATCGGCCAACGAGAAAATTTGTCCACCAGAACCAGAGCATAATTGTACTGGGGTTTCGATTTGTTGGATTCTCCAGTCACTACCATAGGGCCAATACAATCCATATTTAGATGGTTAAAACAGAGTTCATCCGCCCTCGGAATAGGAGTGATCGGGACTCGATCTGCCACTTTAACTGGAGTTCTTAGTTGACAAATTTGACAAGACGCACAATATTCGCGAATCCTCTCATCCATTCTTGGAAACCAAAAGTTTAATTTGATCCTGGCTCTCGTTGCCTTAAAAGCCATGTGCCCAGCACATGGGGCATCGTGTGCTACTCGCAAGACAACCTCGATTCTATCTTCCGGTAAACATAATTGATTAACCTTATGTCCCATAATTTCCCCTTTGTGGTACAGGAGGTTATTATCTATAAAGAAATTATTTTTATTCTGTCTCGCTTGTTGCCAGCAAGGTATAAGACTGTGACAATTCTGTTGCTCACGCAATAAAGTATCATTATTCGCTACTCCCTCATCAGACTTGAACTCTGTTGACTCAACATCAAGAAAATTATCTGAATCATCAACTAGTTGCTCCTGAGAATATTCATTCACTTCTGACGGCAAGGATTCGTTGCTGTTACTTTTCTCGATATTAACTCCTAAGTTATCTTCTTCTGCCCCTTTATTTATTTGTACACATCGATCTACGCCAGCTACCATCACTACATATTGCGAACTATCCCTTAATAGGTCCACAACATGGGGTGTCAGAATAACCCGTTCATTTAGTTCAGGGACTGCAGCGAACATGACGCACAAAGATGGCGCAATGTTCGTCGTTCCTTCCATTGAGTTAGCTAATTTCATTTGTAGGTATACTACATCTGCCTTACATCCTTCTCCCTGAAAACCAATTATATTAATCCGTTTAATCACGGGTAAGTTTAGTGACTCAATTAATTTCTTATCAATACAACAAATTTCTGCTCCTGAATCAGATAATGCTGGCTGAGAAGGGAGATCTTCAATCTGTACATTGATATACGACCTCTCGTGTAATCCATCAATACTATTCTCGTATACCCTTACAGCAGTTTCCAACCCTATTGGTTTAGAATTATCCAATAAATTCCCTTGCTTTACCTGTTCAGGTATCTCATGCAACACGTTGACCTTCTCAACAAATGAGTCGATCACTTCTTCAGTTGGGTTCCCAAATATACAAGTACTCACCTTTTTAGAACTTGGTTTGGTCTGGCACTCCCTTGCCATATGACCCTTCTGATGACATAGGAAACAGAGACCCTTTACCTTGGCCTCCTCCTGAGACACCCTCGCACCTATCTTGGCTTCACCCCTTATTTCCGGTTTGGGAGACTTGGGTTGAGCTGTCTGGTTATTGACTTGAACATGTGGTTGACCTTTCGTCCAATTGTTATACTTCGGTGTCGGATGACTACGGCATACTAAGTCATTCCCACCATCATGCGACGCTACATAAATGTCAGCCGCATTAGCTATGTCTTCACAGCTCAACCACTCCTCTTTTTCTTGGGCCAAGATATAATCTAAACAAGCCTTCGACAAGGACTCCTTAAGCCGATCCGCAACCAATAAACTTACAAGTTTATCAAACTCATCAGTTATCTTTCTACTTTTCAAATAATACATAAGAGCCACACGCAATTTGGATGAATAGATCGTAAATGATTCGTCCGATGCTTTGTGCAACGACCAAAATCGGGCTCTAAGATTTGAAGGGCTTATCTTAAACTCCCTTAGCAAAAACTCCTTCAGGAATTTGTAGTCATGGAGCTGTGCCTCAGTAAGGCGCATGGTTAATGCCTTAGCTCTTTCACTTAAAATGGCTAGCAATAATTTTGCTCTAACATCTTCATCCACCTCATACACATTAAACAAACCATCCAAGTGATCAAAGAAACCTGGAATTTCTATAGGGTCGGAAGGAAATTTCCAAAGAATATTCTTAAGGGCATCACTATAACGCTTAGTACGACTTGCTAAAGAATCTCTAACATTTCGTTCTTCCTGCTTTTCCTTCCTCTCCCTTTCTTCTTTCTCTTTCCGTTCCTTCTTTTCTCTTTCTTCTTTCTCTTTCCGTTCCTTCTTTTCTTCCTCTCTCCTCTTTTCCTCCCTTTCTTCCTTCTCCTTCCGTTCCTCCCTTTCTCTTTCTTCCTTCTCCTTCCGTTCCTCCCTTTCTCTTTCTTCCTTCTCCCTTTGTTCTTTCTTTTCTTCCTCTCTCCTCTTTTCCTCCCTTTCTTCCTTCTCCTTCCGTTCCTCCCTTTCTCTTTCTTCCTTCTCCTTCCGTTCCTCCCTTTCTCTTTCTTCCTTCTCCTTCCGTTCCTCCCTTTGTTCTTCATATTTACGGATTTCGAACTCCAGACGGCGCTTCTGCAGCTCGTAATCCACTCCTGTTGGAGATATTGGACTACCCTTAAATTCCTCTTCCTCTTTTCCAATCTCCATGGCCCATTCTTCCATTAATTGATTTCGATCCCATGACATAACATCATCATCGTCCCTTCCTGCCTTCATAAGATACACCCTAAGGCGCTCAGACGACATTTTGCGAATATTCGCTTGCATCTCTGTTGTCAACGCTTCCATTTTTACAAACAGTCAGTCAACAACAATCAACAAAAAAAACAGACACCACGCGGCAAACCCGCCACACAAAAGGAAAATTCCACAACCCAAAGTGCAACTATTCAGTATCCAAAGAAGTACACTCGCCAAGTACGCAAAAACTATACAAGCTCACGCAAGTCTGGCCTCGATCACAACAATGGATCAAATTTCAAAGAAATAATCAGCAGATATTGAAAGAGAAATAATGGCTGCCTCCCACTCGGCTGCAACTCCACTCTCTTTTCTCCTTCTCAGCCACGACAACACCTAGGATCTTACCCGTATGTTGACTGCTGTCTTCTGCTGTCTCAGCCGAACGACGCACTTCGTCCGTCCGACTGTCGTATGCCGATTCACCCGTCTCCCACGGTAGAAAGGCGTCTCGATCCGCTCGCTGTCTGGAACAGACCGTCTCTTGATCCTCCGGGTTGACTCCTTCCTCCGTCGGCTCGCGTCTTCTTCACCGGATCCAACACCGATGATCCCACTTCTGACACCAATAATGTCGCGGTCGACTCCTTCGATCGCAACGACGAACCAACGAAGGAACTATTAAAAGATCTTTATTTAAAAATAAAGTCGATTAAGTGTAGAGTAAGTCAACTCGTCTATCAAATATCACAATCGTAGACAGCACACAGGTTGGCTGGTCTCGATTGAACGTTATACGATCAATGTTTCAACGTTTACAAATCTTCGTCAAAAGGCCCTTAATGTACATCAGGTCTATCTTATATAGAGTTCTCCCGGATTCCAGAACGTTCTGTGACGTCACTGTACTTTTCCCTGGAAAGTCCTACTGAACACGTATATCCTTGTTGCATGCAACGAATTAATGTTGACAGCTTGCTGCAGAATTTTCCGTGCGTTGTAAACAAGCTTGTTGACGCGTCGGTTTTCTTCCCTTGATGCATGCACCCGCGTAGACCACGACAATGATGATGATGATGATGATGATGATGATGATGATGATGATGATGATGATGACGATGATGATGATGATGATGATGATGGTGATGGTGATGATGATGATGATGATGATGATGATGATGATGATGATGATGATGATGATGATGATGATGATGATGATGATGATGATGATGATGATGACGATGATAAACAATATTAATAATAATATCAATAAACAATAATAAAAATAATCAACTCCAATACAAACCAAGTCCATGGAGTCGGCTCACCCAAGCCAATCCATACCAATTAATTCATAATCAACATCAACAACAACAACAACAACAACAACAACAACAACAATATCAAATAATAATAATGATGATAATAGCAATAATAATAATCCATATATTCAAAAGCAAGTAAATCATGCTCAATCATATATAACCAGTTTAAACCAATTCAGGTCAACCAAACGAAACCCAAACCAGCCCTAATCATTTTCCATTTAATCACTAAATCAAATCATGACTACTACAGCGCCGTTATCAATTGAAGAAGAGAAGATCAGTCCCTATATGAGGTAGCCATGGGTAGGAAGTGCTAGCGACTTCATTTTCTTAGCCTCGGCATATGAGTCTTCTCCTTCGCCATCTCATCTTCCCACTGACAGTGTACGGTCAGTGTACTCATTATTACTGAGTTGACTAGAGGTGCAGATGGAGCAGAAACCTCGACCCAAATTTCTACCTTGACGGGATTTGAACTCCCGACCTCTTGGTTGAGAGTTCAGTACGCTAACCACTACACTACCCCGCACGCATTCTACATCCACCCAAAACTCAGACAGATAAATTCAAGATCTAGGCCAACCTGTCAGAACCCATTCCAATCTAAAAAACACCACCCTCACAGCGGTGGTAGAACCACGATAGCACTGCAGTGGTAGAACCATGTTGGTAGACCCTGGAGGCAGTTTAACAACGCAACACGAGATTCAAAAACACATAATTACCCAGAGGCATACACAGACTCATTCAGAAACACACAAAAGCAGACATGCACGCATACGCACACACATACACGCTTGTGCAAAGATTGCCAAGGAAACACAATACGTTTAATTGGGAACCGTAAATTATCTGTGCGAAACCGGTTGCGGGGTTCATAAGAATCTCAGATTTACGATAAGCCTTATAATAGGTAAGATATGACAATGACGATAATTAACATTAATAAATCAGACAACAGATGATGATGTCCGCCACCTGTTCGTGACATATGGGTCGATCGGAAGATGTCACTTGCGGCGACGATCAAAGCCCAAGATCAAAGAACATCCGATTCTGCCGCGCATACCTGTTCAAAGTTAGCCGATGCAGTCCCCAAATGTCAACTGAACCCTTCAACGTTGAATAGCAAACATCTCCCAACACCGCTTGAATCTTGTTGGCTTTGAGACGCTCACGGTTAGCGGCGTGGAGGATTCGGACAACCCGTTGCCACCAGCACTTCTACCCTACAAGAAACACCGCCCCTTTGATCCTGCCGTCTCGCCTTTGATCGTTGCGTCTAAGCCCTGCGACTTCTAATGATATCAGACAGCTATAATCTGCGTCAAACCGTGTATATCACTCCGCGTGACGTGTCGGATTCCTCAGAGATTGCGCGACGTGGCCAGAATGTGGAAAAACTGTGAAGCCGGAATCTAGGGCGAAAAGGAGGCGGCGTAAAAAAAGCAGACAGACGATGAAAACTGACAAACACCTGTTCGACAGCACGTAAAGTGGACGGCCTAATTGATTAAATAACCCCGGGGTCCGGCCCCCGAAACAAATTACGTCTGGTGGTTTAACAGCCTCATTTGCACGTAGACCCTCTGCTCTCATCACATTTGTCAGTGTAATTGTTTCTGCGTCTTGGTGGTCGTTTTCAGATGCGTGTAAACCCCTTGACCCGCGGTGTTCGAATCCTTACAGTGAATGTAAGAGTCTAAGCCATACAGCTTGTGTGGGACATGGCAGCCGATTGGTTAGAGCGCTCGCCCTGTAACACGAAGAGTAGGGGTTCGATCCTCCTCCCCTGAGACGGTTACTGTGTAATCACTTTGAGGAAGTTCTTCACTCACAGTTGCTCAGCGCCATCGATTGATGCTTGGTCAATTGGTATTGGCGATTGATAAATACTAGGTTACTATTGTCGTCCTTGTGCTTCAGCCGAAAGATATTACGTGATTTCTGCTCAACTTGCGCCCCGCGAACTCAGCTTTAAAATGGGTACGTTGACAGTACACTGTTGGTGAAAAGAACAAGCGGCGAGGGAGAGGACTTGCCACCCGCTCGCATATGCCGAGGTTAAGAAGAATGAAGACGCTAACCTGTCATGCTGCCTCTCGTGCTTTGCATAGGAGATCATTCTTCTGCTGTGCTTCCATTTCTAAGTGTATCGTATTGTATTGTCTCTCACATTCTATTGTTCTAAGAACATCCAACGCTAAATGGGTCACGTCTCCCAGGCTCTATCCGATGCAAACTCTAACGGTTTTCACATAAATTCTAGCAGTTACATTACCATTCAATTAGTAATGTACAGTCCAATTTGACTGTATTCGTAAAACATCCTTAGCTCTCTGACTGAGCTTTCGATTTCGTGCCCATCACGCTGTCCCTGTTGCTTTTAATTTGCTTACGACAAATTAACAAACACAATAAGAATTCTCCACGCCATTTGGCCGTTTATTAAAAGCAGCGCGCAAGCAACGCGGACAGCATTATGGGCCGAGAATCGTGCGCTGCGTCCGCGAGCGAAGACTGTTTCACGCCCAGATCCCGACTCACTGACAGACAGGAGACAAACTGGATTAGGCTAATTGGGTTATCTTTGTCTCTGGATCGACAGCCTTGTCTGCCTCACACGACACTCAGTCTGTAGTTAACCAAGACCTCTTCGAAGGTGGGAGAGAGCGCGAAGAGAGACAGACAGACAGACAAAGCCAGAGAGAGAGAGAGACAGACAGACAGAGATAGCACTGAGGGAGACAGCCAAAGAGGTAGAGCGAGAGAGGAGAGACAGACAGAGAGACAGACAGGCAGACAGACAGCGAGAGACATAGAGAGACAGAGACAGAGACAGAGAGAGAGGGAGAGGCAGAGGGAGGGAGGGAGGGAAAGAGGGAGGGAGAGAGAAAGAAAGAGAGATGGAGGGAGACAGAGACAGACAGAGAGACAGAGAGAAGGCAAGAAACAAGAGATACGGAGAGCATAAGGGAGAAACAGAAAGAGACAGATGGACAGACAGACAGACAGACAGACAGACAGACAGACAGAGGGGAGACCAAGTACAACGAGGGAGGGTCGCGTGGCCGGCTCTGGGTCTGACAGGTGTCTTTGTGGACGCGCGTCAACAACTGGGAGGGCCTGGGGGTGCCAGATGCCGTGAGAAAAGGGATGGGAGAGAAGAAAAGGAATCTGTGGAGTGGGTGGTAGATGGGTGGGTAGAAGGAGAAGAAATTCATTCCCGCATTGGGTGCCCTTCCCCCTTCGGCAATCGCACCCTACCCAAATCATGTTCGTGCCACTTCACATCACAGCTGGTGCGGACACGACTTAGCCACGGATCTCCTCCCTCACTCCCCTCCTCGGCCCGGATTTCGTGACGACCCCATTCACGCCAATACCCTGCAAACGGTCAGTTCGCCATGGAGACCGAGGGACGGCCCACACAGAACAATCAGAGGACTTCATATTATTTAACTGAAAGATTTATCTATCACCAATTTATTTATTTATTCCGGATATTTCTATAGCGCCTCTCGAAGTCAACTACTACTCAGAGGCACTCCCGACTACAGCATTGGTATACTGTGCCGGAATTTTCACGCCGAAGCGCCACGAGCAATCGCGAGTGAAGGACTTGCCCAAGGTCCGTACGCAGCGGCTAGACTGGGATTCGAACCTGCAACCCTCCGGTCACAAGGCGCCAAACTTACCACTGAGCCACCACGCCCGATGTCCATTATAACAATATATATTATATAATATATGTATGTATGTATGTATGTGTGTATGTATGTATGTATATATATATATATATATATATATATATATATATATATATATATATATTATATGCACCTATTTAGATCGCCATGTTAAGGACCCTTGTATAACATTCTTAAAAGGCTTTCTACAAATACCTAGAAACATACATACTGTAACAGACATATTTTGTATATATGCATGTGTGCGTGCGTTCGTGTTTGTTTGTGCGCGTGCGTGCGTGTGTTTGTGTGTGTGTGTGTGTAGGTGTGTGTAGGTGTGTGTGTGTGTGTGTAGGTGTGTGTAGGTGTGTGTGTGTGTGTGTAGGTGTGTGTAGGTGTGTGTGTGTGTGTGTGTAGGTGTGTGTAGGTGTGTGTGTGTGTGTGTAGGTGTGTGTGCGCGTATGTTAGTGTGTGTGCGCCTAGGTGTTAGTGTGCGTGTGGATATGTGTGTATGTGTGTATGCGTGTGTGTGCGTGTAGATGTATGTGTATTTGTAAGGGCTAGTCACCAAGAGGCCATGATCCATTGGAACAAAAATAGTCAAATCATTTCCTGTAGACAGTTCGGAACCCTAATTAATGACGGCGATTATAATTGGCATTAATTGTGAAAATGCTTTCAGATAATGAAGCGTCGAGGTTCAGACAGGCACCTGTTTCATTTCCGTCAAAATCTCGAGGCATTACGTTTAACTACTTGCTTTGTTCGACCCAGAAAGGCATTGTCTTTCATGAAGGAGTTTCGCTTCAAGAAGTGCAGTAAATCAGATTGACATTTTTGCCAGTATATATGTCAAAAGCTAAATGCTACCGTGTAGGCAATGTTTGTATGTATGTACATATGTATGCATTAATCTCTTAGACAGCCACACACAAACATACAATATATGCACACATATATGCTATGAATGTATGTATTGTGTTCGTGTATAATAATAAATAATAATCTTTTTCTTTAACTAAGCGCCTGCTAACCGCACTGCGCTGTACAGTGAACATACATAGAGTAGAAATGGCAGCCACACAGGGCGCCTTACATACATGTATACAGTAGAAGCACATGATAACAGTTTTACAGGAGTCGAATATAACTGTTTATAGGGCAGCCAACAGGGCGCCAATCACGGCCTACTATTCATTTTATCACCACCGCCACCTAGCGAGTGGAAGGTTGATTAAGCCTTATAGGGTCTACGTGGTTCGATCTTGGTACCGACTGCTCTTCACGCCAGTGTGCTATCCATTACTCTACGCGTCCCCCCCCCCCGTATATAGGCCTACATATCTGGGCTTTTATGGAGCGCATTTGTAAGAAGCTCGGAAAAGGGCAATCCTCCTGGCTGACTAAGAGATCTGTGTTTACGTATCTATGTATCTCTGTTAGTATGTGTGGATGACACTGGACCCTGTTACGTTCACCATTATGATAACATCTGGCTGCTACCTGACTGTGGAGTGGAAGTTGAACTTCTGACCTCTATTCAACCCTTTTCCTTTTCGGGCACTTGACCTTTCCGGTCTTTGACCTTTAGACCCCTTTAAACTCTGCCTCATACAGAGACAAGGGTCTTGGGTTTTGAACCCCCAATGCACCCCAAAGAGAAATACTTTGTCAACCACCACCAGGAATTTTATCTTTGTTGTCTACAACCGAAATGTTCAAAAGAGAAACAGACAGAAAACATGTCAGACAGACAGAGACAGACATATAGACAGGCAGACAGAAAGATAGACAGACAGACAGACAAAGAGCCAGACGGAGAGGCAAGCAGAGAGACAAACAGACAGATAGATAGACAGACAGATAGAGAGCCAGCCAGATAGACAGGCAGAGAGACAGATAGAGACAGACAGGTAGACAGACAAAACAGATTTCAGGCATTCACAGACATACATGTACAAGAAGAGACAGACACGGAGTCACAAGCACACAGCCAAGAAGACATAGCGACATAAAGGCAGACAGACACACACAGACAAGCACACATCTACATACATACAGACATACACACAGACAGACACACAGACAAACAGGCAGGCAGACAGACAAATAAACATACGGACAAAGAGAAAGATATATAAATATACATACACATAGAGACAGACAGAAAAACCAACGGACGGGCCACAGACAGACATACAGGCAGACACACAGGCAGGCATACAGACAGACATAAAGACAGCCACAAAGGCATTCACCAGGACAAACGCACATACTGACCGATACCTCCATTAACCGATTTAAACCAGCGACGCAAGGACTTTTTAGCACCCAGTGAACCTTATCAACGACCAGTGACCTTAACGACCCCCAGGTCAAGCGGGCCAGACCATCATCATCATCTGGCTCACCAGTCAGCGTCAGCCCCTGCCTGTCCAAGGGCCGTCCACCACTGGCCTCGGCCCCTCCGTCCTTCCCTTCGTCCGTCTGGCCATGCAGGGTCCAGTAGCTAATTGATGCAATTTCCTGCGCGCACTGTAATTATTCCAACCATAATGGCTGTGGTTACTATCCCGTTCATTATGATTAAACCCGCGATCTAGCTCTCCGCATTCTTCCCCTTCGCATCTGACGCAGCCTCTACCGTATTATCTTCCTCATCTTTCTCCTCCCCATCATCTACTCCCTTCAGCTAATCATCTGCCTTCCCTGCCTCATTTGTTTCAGCCTCCACCGTCTCCGCTTCCTCATCTTCCTCAACTTAATCCATCTTTCCTTCCTCGCCTTTCTGCTCATGCTCCATCATCCTCATACTTATCAAACACCTCCATCGTCTGCGCCTCCTCAATTTCGTCGTCCTGTTCCTTCTCCTCCTCATCTTCCTCAATATAATGCTCCGCTTTCTTGTCGATCCTCATCTTTCTTAACTTATTCCTCATTCTCTATCCCCTCCTGCTCGTCTCCCTCAAACTGATCATTCACCTCCACCGCACAGTGTCCCACAATATAATATATATACATATATATATACATATACATATATATATACATATATATATATATATATATATATATATAATGTATACGTTTACCGAGAGAGGCACACACACAGACAGAGAGAGACAGTGACAGAGAGACACACAGAGAGACAGACAGACAGAGACAGAGAGAGTCCTAAGCCTGGAGAAGGAGGAGGGATTCTATTAATTTTTGTTGTGACAAAGTGTCGTTCAAGTAACCAACCAATCATTAGGTGTCAGTGTTAAGAACAATCCATTCGACGGTCGCGTTTCATCCTTATATAGCACCGGTCAAAACCGTTTTAAAGGTGTCTAAGTCGATCGCTCTAATCAATCGGCTAACATGTTCCAAAAATCCAAATTACTCTTCTGAAGAGACAGCAGTAGATCAATGACTTTGGTTAATCCCGATAGCCAGCCGTGACCAGTGGCTGACCACAAAGTTTAAGCAACTTCATTTTTCTTAGCCTCGGCGTATGAAGGCCGGTAGCCAGTCCTCTCCCTGGCCGCCAGATCATCCCACTTACAGATGTTTACAGTCAATGTACTCATTTACAGCTGAGTTCGCTAGAGGGCATAAGAAGTGGAATAGAATTCTCGAAGCAAATTTCGGCCATGGGGGTTTCAATCCCGTGTTCGTATGTGTGTATGTATGTGTGTGTGTGTGTGTGTGTGTGTGTGTGTGTGTGTGTGTGTGTGTGTGTGTGTGTGTGTGTGTGTGTGTGTGTGTGTGTGTGTGTGTGTGTGTGTGTGTGTGTGTGTGTGTGTGTGTGTGTGTGTGTGTGTGTGTGTGTGTGTGTGTGTGTGTGTGTGTGTGTGTGTGTGTGTGTGTGTGTGTGTGTGTGTGTGTGTGTGTGTGTGTGTGTGTGTGTGTGTGTGTGTGTGTGTGTGTGTGTGTGTGTGTGTGTGTGTGTGTGTGTTGTTTGTGTGTGCGTATGTCTGTGTGGATTCGCCACCATCGTCGTCATCATCACCACTAGGCCTACTACCACCAACACCACCACCACCACCACTCCAACATCAACAAACACTACAAAATTTTTGAAACAACTCCGAGGGCAAACTACATTTGAACAATGACAACATATAACAACAACAACGACAAGGATGATGATGACGACGACGACGACGATGACGACGACTATGACGATGATGATGATGATGATGATGATGATGATGATGATGATGATGATGATGATGCAAGCTACCTGATAGCATCTAACTTCAACTTCAAATGGAAAAAAATAATCCAGATTACTCACCCTTTGCAACGTCACTATCGCAAACAAAAGGCAGAAGACTACAACGCTATTAAGATAATTTAAAAGTCTCCGAATCAGACAATAACAGTCGAAAGATACTGAGACCTCAATGTCCTCTCTCTTGCCTGCACCTCTTCGATTCTGTGGCTGAGTCGCTTTGGAGACCCACTTGCCAAAGGAAAAGAAGTCAGGCTGACGATTGGCTGACGCGGTGGTGAAGGGCGGGGCTTAGATGACATGGCCAGCTGGGGCTCTCGTTCTAAGAGCGTCTCAGGAAGGCTGTGAGACAGACAGACAGACAGACAGACAGACAGACAGACAGACAGACAGACAGACAGACAGACAGACAGACACACACACACACACACAGACACACATACACACAGACACACAGACACACAGACACACAGACACACAGACAGACAATTTGACAAACGGACGGACAGACAGACGAAGACACAGACAGGCACAAGGACAGACAGAACGACACACAGAGAGATGGCTTAATAAATCTATAGTTCTACATTCATCAAGGCGGCCAAGAGAATGAGACAGACAGACGCATCCGGACACACACACACACACACAGAGATATACAAACACACACAAAGAAACACACACAAACATACACACAAGCACACCAACGTGCAGAGAGAAAGAGATGACACTCTGCCAGGGTAAACAACTGCCTCGAAGACGAGGGGTTCCTTGTGTGGCTATTCACCCCATTAGCCTTGTTTTCCAAACACGTTGTCCCGTCGTATGGTCCAATGCGCTCTGTTGCCTTAGAAAATACTCGGAGATGTCAAGCTGCGATCTTTTCAGCATCCTCTGTAGCCGACACGAGAAGAACAGACCAGGGTTATGAAGTGCAAGCGACGTCGTTTTCTTAGCCTCGGCATATGAGCCGGGGACCATAATTCTCCATAGCCGTCGGATCGGAATAACAATGATTGTAATTTTCGAATTTCTTCAGCGTCCAGAAAGCAGATTTTTTACAGGTCGAATTTAGTCAAAATTAAATCGGTGGATGGATGGATGGATGGATGGATGGATGGATGGATGGATGGATGGATGGATGGATGGATGGATGGATGGATGGATGGATGGATGGATGGATGGATGGATGGATGGATGGATGGATGGATGGATGGATGGATGGATGGATGGATGGATGGATGGATGGATGGATGGATGGATGGATGGATGGATGGATGGATGGATGGATGGATGGATGGATGGATGGATGGATGGATGGATGGATGGATGGATGGATGGATGGATGGATGGATGGATGGATGGATGGATGGATGGATGGATGGATGGATGGATGGATGGATGGATGGATGGATGGATGGATGGATGGATGGATGGATGGATGGATGGATGGATGGATGGATGGATGGATGGATGGATGGATGGATGGATGGATGGATGGATGGATGGATGGATGGATGGATGGATGGATGGATGGATGGATGGATGGATGGATGGATGGATGGATGGATGGATGGATACAGAGTTCAACGGTATAAATTATTTTGGATAAATACAGCTCTTAAACAGTTCTCCCCGTTTGTAAATTACTGCGCGGCCCATAAAAAACAAAACAAAAGCACGCTTCTCCTTTACTTATAAGGCAAATATGTCACATAAAAGAGGTGTTTAGTTTTCCAACAGTTCTCACCTCTCGTATGCCAGAATAAAGACCTTGGTTGGTTAGTTACTGTTTAATAACACTGTGTTATAACAACTATTATTAGCGTCGCCTTCCACCTCCTTCTCCTATCTCCAGGCTTGGTGCCTGATGGAGGAATTTTAAATTAAGCCGGATGGATCAAGAGTTTAACGACAGCCGTTGACGTCGACATAAATTATTTTTGGCATAATGCAGCACTAAATCGACAGTGGTTTGATCGATATCAAATTAACATTCATTTTAATGGTGTCTTCTATATGTTTATTTTTTTATTACATCCCAGCTTTAATTAATGAAAGTCAAGTAAGATACCCTTTTGAATATGTACAATTGGGTGTTGATTGTTTTATGCTACAAAATGTCAAAAAATGCCCTTTTACGGTGTTCGATTAGATTGTGCATAATATTTTATTATCCTACAGGTTTTTAATAACTTTCAAATTAGGATAACCATTTTCCTGCAAATACATCTTCATTTTCTGTAAATTTATCGGTTAAAATCAATGAACACGTAATATCTTTAGACACCTTTAAAACGGTTGCTACCACGGCTATAATAACAATGAGTCTCGTCTAATCGCGAGTGCGAGGCCCTGACTAACATTAGGAAAAAGATCAATGATAAAATCAACATCAAACTGGACACCTTTAAAATGGTTCTCACCGCGGTTCTATATTTATCTGCTACAATCCACTTACCCGAAATTCCGCAGGTGCTTGTGCTCTAGAAGTGCCAGTCCCAAGTATAGACGAAGGGGACTGACGCTAATGATCTTTATTATCTCAGTGTCGTTAAACTGAAACTACTACTACGTGGACCGAGCTGCAATATGCCAAAAATTATTTCTGTCGATGTCAAAGGCCTCTGTTGCCATAAGATGTCGTTAAACTCCGAATCCACGTTGACCAATAGCCAAAGATGGTGGTGGTGGTGGTGGTGGTGGCGGCGGCGGCGGCGACGACGACGACGACGACGACGACGACGATGACGATGACGATGACGATGACGATGATGATGATGATGATGATGATGATGATGATGATGATGATGATGATGATGATGATGATGATGATGATGATGATGATGATGATGATGATGATGATGATGATGATGATAATGACGATTTTAATGACGATGATAATAATAATGATATTGATAATAATAAAAAATAATAGCCGTCTCAGTATGGTTTTGAATTTTCCAGATAATTTCTTCTAATTTCTGAGGGAACTCGGGGCAAAAAATCATACTAACGAATGGTAAGGTCGATGTCAATGGCCTTGGCAGCCACAAATGTCATTAAACACATGGAACCAATATTACATATCGGTGGACAGCTGATGCGTTCATTTGGTAGACTAACTCCGCCACATTCCCAAGCCTCGATAAAAGTGGACGGCCAGGTAGTTCTCTGTTATGAAACAGCGTTGTTAAACATAAACTATACGTAGGGTCTACCTATTTCCATATAATATGGAAATATATATGATATATATGATATATATATATATATATATATATATATATAAGAATTTTTTCGGTTGGTGGCAGCCGCAAAGTATGAATAAAGGAGGACGACGCTAAACTTTTTTTTCTGACACAGTGTTGCTAAAAAGTAATAATAATAATAATAATAATAATAATAATAATAATAATAATAATAATAATAATAATAATAATAATAATAATAATAATAATAATAATAATAATAATAATAATAATAATAATAATAATAATAATAATAATAATAATAATAATAATAAGAACAACAACAACAACAAAAACAACAACAACAATAATAATAACAATAATAGTAATAGCAATAATAGGATTAAGATTTATAGATTAAGTAATGACCACGT
The DNA here is from genome assembly GCA_963556255.1 of Allolobophora icterica. Classification (NCBI taxonomy): domain Eukaryota; kingdom Metazoa; phylum Annelida; class Clitellata; order Crassiclitellata; family Lumbricidae; genus Allolobophora; species Allolobophora icterica. The sequence continues at coordinate 2,896,215 of OY744608.1, read as the reverse complement.
ATTTTCTTACACACCTGTAAAACTCTTTTAAGCGACGTTATATATATGTTTATAATAACGAAGTTGTTAGTATTTTCAAAATAATTGAGACTAAAAATTAATTACAAAGTAGAGTCCGTAGAGAGACGCTCAAACAACTGCAAACCGACTTGATGTTAAGTTGGGTATTTTTCCGAACGTCCGACTCACAGCAAGACTCCGGAGCTCTTAACTGAAGCAGTTCCTCCAAGCAGAACTCCAGACTAGCGATGTCCAGCAGGGCGTGCAGGAAAGTGGGAATTACAATCTCTGATGTCCGCAGTGCTTCTTATCAAGCCCTAGATTAATTAATTCGAGTTAAGATCGTCACGTCAGTGGCGGTTTGTTTGCAGGGCCACGTTCCCGGGTGGGGTGGAATTCGATCTGGGCATCGGCCAGGAAACGGGGTCGCTTAGAAGTCGGGCGATCAGCGAGATAATGAATCCACTTCGAACGTCATTATACGGAATTTCTTGGCGTTTAATCGGAAGAACCAGGAGACCAAATTGGATTCCATGTGAGAAGAAATAATGGTCGTCAATGATGGATGTCTTCACGCTGCTGCTGCTGCGATCTCGCTCATTGTCTGTCTGCCTGCCTGCCTGCCTGCCTGCCTGCCTGCCTGCCTGCCTGCCTGCCTGCCTGCCTGCCTGCCTGTCTGTATGTCTGTCTGTCTGTCTGTCTGTCTGTCTTTTCAGTGTACCTTCTGTCTGTCTGGTTCTCTCTCGCTCGCTCTCTGTCTCTCTCTGTCTCTATCTGTCGCTGTAACTGTCAATGTCTCTGTTGCTCTCTCTCTCTCTCTCTCTCTCTCTCTCTCTCTCTCTCTCTCTCTCTCTCTCTCTCTCTCTCTCTCTCTCTCTCTCTCTCTCTCTCTCTCTCTCTCTCTCTCTCTCTCTCTCTCTCTCTCTCTCTCTCTCTCTCTCTCTCTCTTTCTCTCTATGTCTGACTGTATGTATGTCCGTCTGTCTTCTAGGTGTATCTTCTGTCTGTGTGGCTCTTTCTCTCTCGTTCTCTGTCATTCTCCATCGCCATCTGTCTCTGTATCTTTGTCTGTCGCTGTCTGTCTGTCTATGTCTGTCTATGTCTGTCTGTCTGTATGTCTGTCTGTCTGTATGTCTGTCTGTCTCTCTCTGTTCTTGCTTCTTTCTTAACGCTCTGGCTAGGTCTCCTACTAGCTATTCTATTGCCTCTTTCTCTCATCCTGCACCTGTCTCTCTCTCTCTCTCTCTCTCTCTCTCTCTCTCTCTCTCTCTCTCTCTCTCTCTCTCTCTCTCTCTCTCTTTATCTATGTGTCTGTCCTTCTATCGCCTCTATCTACATTCTGCATCTCTCTGTCTGTCTGTTCGTCTGTCTGTCTGTCTGTGTTACTGTCTCTCCATCTCTCTCCTTCCTGGCAGTCTGTCTGCCCGTCCGCGCCAAACGACAGCAGGTCTGACACGAGTCATCGCCTGACCTTTGCACCTTTGAACTTGACCCTCTGAACTCCCATCTTCCATCCCATTACCGCTTCAGATTCGACGCCTTTCCTCCGCAAGAGCATCGCATCTTTCTCCCTCTCAGCCAAACATCGGTTCGTAAACTGACACTCTGGCGATCGATTCAGGAATTACCATAAAACTACAATTTCCGGTACAACGCTATCGTCTTCCATTCTTCGATTTCACGCCTCTTGTTCTGCGTCCAAGTCAAGGTGCTTCCTGACCTGGTTGACCATGCGTTGGGACATCTTGACCTAAGCCCGTATGGCTCTAACCCAGCCAGTTCCGTGACTCAGTTAACTTTCCGTTGTGGTGATATTCACTCTTGACCTGGTCCAGATAGTCTCTATAGCAAAACTGGAGACTTCACTGTGAAATATCTGAAGCGCTATCTCTTAGTCTGTTGAAGGACATTCGCAATTTCATATATAGATCCTGTCTCTGATCTGATCCTAGGCATGTATGTTTACGGAACATATATATTGGATCCAATTTAATAATAATAACAACAACAATAATAAAAGTAATAAAAATAATAAGATTAACCCTCGTAGTATGTCGCTAAGTTGGTCACACTTAGGGTGTTGGGGTCATATGTGACCCCAATGTTAAAACCAACGGATTATTGATAGAACGCTATGTAGTAGCAATAGGATATGTGGTCATATAATAGGCGTAATTTGTGGGGGTACGAGGGGTACCTGTACCCCCTACTGTTTGAACTGGGAGTACCGTACCCCACTTTTGAACAATGCCAATCAATATCTATTATTGTGCTATCCCAGAGATCGCAGTCTCCGCCTTGCTTCGTGTATGTAAGATATTGGTACCTCCTCTCATTTTAGACCAAAGTTAAGGCCCATCGGTCATATACAGTCCTGCTTTCTAATAAAAACGTAGTTGTTACAACTTCGTATTGTGATAAAAGGAGCTGAAAAAGAAAAAGCAAGAAGGCAGGGAATTGACTAAAATTTCAAACTTGTCATTGTATCTTTGTAATTTTTTCTGCTGTTGTCTTTGTATCTTGTAATATTTAGAATGTCTGCTGTGAAGGTGGCAGTCGAGTTCACTTACCTATGTTATGTTCCTGAGCATACAACTACAACAGGCACATACAGATTTATACTGTTTTTTTTATGACAGGCAAAAAATACTAAACTTTAGTACAAACGCAAACTGATACGTTGTCTACATTATTTTTCGTCCATCATTTACAAAGGATCTAAATTTGCCACAAACTGTCCGTATTTTTTGTCTTCTTCACGTGCATAATTTGCACCTTCCACGTTTTCTTTGAGGTCTGGCGTGATGTTGGTTGCTATCTATTTTATCATGCATTTGTCACGAACTCATGTGATCACACAAACACAAGAGCAAAATTGTGTGGAAAACCGAGTAATACATACATAAATATCAATATAGTTTACAACAGTAACAAATTGCTACAAACGGTCCGTATCTCACACACTCTTTTTCATTTGCTTCTCTCTGTGTCATGTGATTGATGAGCTCCAACTCGTTGAGTAGCGACGGATTCTACGCTCAACCACTCGACCCGTCGGGCGTAACTCCAAGTATGCTCCTGTCTCTGCCTATATGTGCGATGTGTTGCGCCTGGCTCCCTATTGCCCAGCGTATCTTCTGTCGGGTCGCTGCGTTACTCTTTTGCTGTCTTCTTGACTGCACCCCATCTTACCTACGCGACCTTTGTCCGACGTCGTAGCGCGTCGGGCACCTCGCTCCTCGACCAGAGGGTAGCTCTTGGTCCCATGTTTTCGTTCTTCTACTAGGCAGCGCTGGGATTTCTCAGTTGTTGGTCCCTCTACTTGGAATGGACTTCCGCTGGAACTGCACCTACTACCTCTGAACAACTTGCCTGCGTTACATAGATCATTCCAAGTCTTCTTTTTAGCCGTTGTTTGACCTGGGAGTGCTCCTGAGTATGTAACTTGAAGGGGCGCCATATAAATTCTCAGAATGAATGAATGAATGAATGAATGATTGATTGATTGAACAAAATATATTGTTACATAAACTAAACCAATGACACTGCAATGTAAAAACTTGAATTAAATTGTAAAAAATTAAATTTTTTGTGTCGTCTCCAAATGCATTATTACCATTGGGGTCCATTTGGACCCCAACACCTCAAGTGTATAATCGCCTCATACCAGGCCCCAGAAGTGGTGTGAATATTTATTTTAACAGGAATTATTCCTTGCCATAAATGATGAAAAGTCATAAAATTTCAGCTTCTTAAGTGCACGGGCATCCCTACATTTTATTTAAATGAAAACACGCTTGGGGTCCATATGGACCCCAACATGCTACGAGGGTTAAGATTATAGATTAATTACCCTGCTGTCTAATGTAATCTTATGTAATATACTGTACTCTATTCTGGTCTAGGCTGGTCTGGATTTGATCTGATCTGATCTAATCCAGTTATATATGTAATATATATATACTAAATGTATATATATATTAGTATGTAAAACAGTAAATGTCTTCGTAAATGCATATAAATATA